>RXID01021553.1:931597-1004097 GCA_005019695.1 Trichopus zeylanicus subsp. travancoricus
ATGTTTCAGCAGTAAGTAGCATATTGGTCCATGGAGCTAAGGTCCAAAATATGGAATAAACAAGTGTTTCCACGACTCTACCACCCGGCCAATTCTGTTCCACTTAATCCCCTTTTCATAGCCACATATCTTTATGGCTAAGGAATGGGAAATCTTTCTCCTGTTACATGAATCAAATGTTTCATTTCATCTGGGAAAAGCCATCTCTTTCTCAACAATGTCTTTGTCATTTGATCCAATAGCATTCCGTTAGATAGGAATAGATTTGATAAATACTGATAACTCTCGAATAGAGTATTAGAATGGAAAGATCCATTAGATAATGAACTATTGGTTCTAAGCCATCTTTGGTGATGAATTAATAATTTGAAGTGTTTTTCTTGCGTATTCTTGATGAACTAGCATTTATATATAGATGTAGGAGGATTTGTTTGGGAAGTAATAAGCCCCTTTGACATCTCTTCATCTGCAAAGAATTCTCAACATGAAAACACAGAGATAAAGAGCTGATCTTTGAATAAGAAAAAGTATGGATCTACAGGGTCCCAAATGAATTGGCTTATTCAAAAAAAGCCTTGTTCTTTGGAAGATCTATCTCATGTCTGGTACTGCATGGTTCCACTCTGCAAGAACTCTGAATCATTCTCTTAAAGCTCATCCTCTTTATGATAAATGATCTGCTTGTTGTGAAATGACCCGGCCCAATAGGGAAATCCCAATTCAGTGGGCCTTTCGATACAATAAACTAGATTACCACATGGGAGCCATATTCTAGGAGCCCAAACTATGTGATTGAATAAATCCTCCTCTATCTGTTGCAGGTTGAGGGCTCCTTCTCCTTCCCCTTCTTCAAACTCTGATTTGTATTTTTCATATAGAAATCTCTAATCAATGATAGAACAAGATCCATTTTGCATCATATCTAACCAATTCCTTGGTTCAAGTAATGTCACTCGATTATTATCAAACTGACTACAATCTTTATCTATATGTAAGGATCCCACCAGAGCGCCTTCTACTTCTAATAGGCCAAGAACTAGATCAGAATCATTCTCAACGAATCCATAAGAAGTGATCCAATTTTTTTCATCGGGTCCGAGCGAAGACCAAAGATCTTGAGCAATGGATCTAGTAGAACAACTCAAAAGGTAAAGAAGTATCATTAATTCCTTCATGCACGTTCCAAGTTTGAAGTACCATTCATACAAATAAGAATCCCCTTCCTTACATGATTTCTTCTTCATATAGATAGATATAGGATCTATGGGGCAATTACTTAGAAGAACATTTTGTGCAACAACCCTTCCTATATGATAGAAAAAGATCCCATGATCTTGAACCGATCTTACCTAGGATAGCAAATCCCAAGTTTGTCTATGAAGAGCTGATCTAATTGTATTAGTTTCTATAATTGATTTCCTCTGTGTAATACTAATTTATAGGGTCTCATTGATAAGTGCTACAAGATCTTTTGCATTGTAACCCATGGTTATGGACTCGAATATGTATGGAACATTTTCTTTTCCAAACAAAATCCCCTAGTATATGAAAGAATGCAAAGTGCTTTCGTTGTTGTGGAATAAGAAGCCTTTGTATCTTAATGCATGTATTTAATTTATTCGAAGCTATTAGAGCGGGAGCCACTTTTTTGGGAATATGAGACAAAGCAATAACAAGAATATTTCTAGTTGAACATCTTTCACAATCCCTAGAGAGATAGTTCTATAATAGACTGAGGGATAAGTAATTCAACTCATTCACATACAGATCATGAATGTTTGGAATCCATTTTATGTAAGGAGACATTTCTTTTGCTAATTCGAATTGAGGGTGATAGCAAATTGGTCTATTTTCGGTGTCATATACATAGTTAGCACATTCATCATAATTAGCAGCTCCGTATCAAGGTTAGCATCAATATTTTCACTATCATAAATAAGATAACCTCTATGCTTGTCATCCAGGAACTTGTTCAAAAATATCATAATGAAATGAACATAGGAGTTTGTCACTAGGTATTTGACCAAATAGGACCATCCAGTTCCTATAGAACCTATCACTAAAATACCCCTAGAAGAGGATAGGGCTAAGTGGAGCAAAAAGAGTTTTCCATGAGATGGGAAATGAAAACTATTAGCCCCACATGAGGTTTGTGAATAAGCGATTGTCTGATAATGAGCAAGGAATATCTGTCTTTTTGCTAAACAGGATCTATTGGACTCATAATTCATTAGATACATTTTATGAATGTCAACTAAGTATCGAAGGTAAATTGATCCCGATTGTTCAATCATTTGATAACCAGAGTTATTCTTTGCTAAATGATCACTATGAGTTAGACTCAATAGAATTTGATCAATCCTTTTTTCTATCCTTAAGGTGGAGAACTGAATCAAGAATTCTCTTTCTTCATCATCAATTGAATCACTGTTCGCAACCCAGGATTCTATTTTATCATCAATCCAATCACTGTTCACATTTTTTCTTTTCCTTATCAATGGATAGATCTCTTTACTTGTACGACTTAATGTCTCATATTTCTCAAAAAAGAGATTCGATTGATGGGATTTAGTATGATACTTATGAGATTGATGAGAATGATATTCAAATATTTCTTCTTAGAGTTTATTGATTTGATCCCATAAGCGGGACTGCCACCCAATAGCATGTTGCCACCAAAAGTAGAACCCTATATTTCTTGCAGAGAATCTCCTAATTGTTCCAGAGCAACCAGAAAGAATTCAGTTCAGATGTAGGATACCTATACAGAAGTTTTTGCAACTCAATCATGTATGATGGAATCATCAAAGATTTGATCTTGTCTAACTCTATCTATAACTCACTAGAGGCTCAAAAAACAAAGAGAAGATGTATACGAATGAGATATCCAGCAACAAGAAGAAGGAAAATGATTGAATAGAGGAACTCCCAAGCATTTGTTGATCTCAGATGTGTCCATATCAATAGAATGGGTGACTCATTATTTTGATGAATCATTTCTTTGGATAGAAGAAGAAGATTCAGTAAATACTTACTCAAAATCTCACTTATCAAAGTCTGTTGTGGAAGAATTGCCCATAATTTTTTCTAAGGAATAGGCCATGATATATCTGATCCGTGCATAATATCATGAAAAATGGATACAAATTTTTGACTGCTACTTATACTTAGTATCGACAATGGGTCTAAAAAAGTATCTAAAAGGATGAAATTTAGATATTTGCACCCTGTTGGAGTAAGGAGCCATGGCATATATGTTTGGACAGATTCCATTTTGAGAGATTTGAAAAAGCACTATCTCGTTGAAGGGTTCTATACATCTGCCCTTTCTCAACACATCTCTTTAGACAAAGACTCTATTTTTTCCTCTTTCTAGATGGTAAATATTTCTCAAAACATGGAGTGTGAATCAAACCCACATTTGAATTGAAATTGAGATACTGATGCATGTTCTTCTCTTCTAAATCAGATAGATTCATATCAGAAAGAGGCTAACAATAAGTTCTTTCAAAATTAGCTATTTGTTCCTCTATTAGAGGTGTTGCAGAAATGTCTGCGATCGAATAAATAGCTCTACGAATGAATGGATCAGATCGAATTGGAAAATGGAAAGATTTGTACAATCTATACATTTCATCACCGCTTTGTGGAAAATCATTAGGTATGAATATGTTGGATACCTATGACTCGATTGGTGAAGTAGTCTCTCTCTCCAAAAAAATATGTTTTTTTTTACCGGCGCACAAAGAAACTATTTTGTTGCAAGTGAACAAGATATTGAGGAATTGTACATATGTAAGATCATAATTATGGATACGGGTCTTTTCCACATAAAAAGGGAATCTTTTGTTACAATAGAACCAGAAGTGATGTGGATCATTCAAGAATCAAAGTCGATTTGCTTTATAAAAAGAAGATATCAATTAACTTCTATGAAATTGTTTCACGGTATTCAGCCAATCATCTTGATGGTGGGATATCATTGAGAAATAGAAATCCGTGTTATCAAAGGATTTCCTACGATTATTTCTAGTATGGAATGAGTCAATCATCCACTTTGCTATCTTTTTGAACAAAAATGGTAATATTGTTCCTCCATTGATCAAGAATTTCAGTCTTTGGGAAGTATCATGATCATCCAATAAGAAGGGTTTCATTTTATTCAAATGAATGATTTGAACACCTATTTATTCTAATAATTGATTGCAGAGTTGATTATTTGGACCTTTCAATTCATAGATGTGGATCTCGGACCTATGAATGGGTATATCCCCGATACTCACAAAGAAAAAGGGAAGTGATTTGTACATAAAGGGAGGTGACTTGGACAAAAAGAGAAGTGACTTTAACAAAAAGAAACGAAGTGACTTAGACAAATCTTGTTTGTTGATAGCCTCAGACCAATCAATCAAATATTGATTAATATGTAATCAATTGGACACTACTTGAAAATGGTTCTTCTATTCAGAAATGAAATGTTCCAAATGTTCCTGGAAATTCTTCCTCCCATTGGACCATTTGTATCTATATGCATCAGGATCCCAATTCATGGATCTCTTGATTCGAGAAATAAGAGGATCAAACCATTTAATCTTTTTCAAATTTGACAAATGTTGGTTGATCATATATTTCATTATAGTTATATGATTCAGAGTATCATTTTCCATTTGATCCCTTTGAATTCCATATTGCAAGTTGTGATCAGATCTATTCATTAAAAAGAATCAATTTGATACATTTCTTATGTACCCATAGGTTCTATATTGGATTTGAATCCGATCTCAGATCAATCTATATTGACTGACTGCCTCCATTATGTTGTTGCTAGTAAATATTGCTATTTTTAGTTTTGGATCTTCCAAATCATTCCCGTAGTAGATCCATACCAATTTTTTTCTGATCCTTTGAAAAAAAGATTCATTCTCTTCATAAAAAAGAGGATGTAGAACCAATAAAGATTTATTTTTTGATTTTGATTCATCTCTGGAGTTGAATACCTCATTCAAGAATTTTGTTGCATCCAATCCATAGGAATCAATAGAAAAGGAAAATCCCCTATGATACACCAGATCTAGCTCGGTTATTGATAGTGTGAATAGATCTGCCATTTCTTGAAATCTCTCTTCTAATTCAAAATCATGGTGTAATGTGTATCCCCCTTTGCTTCGGTCATGCAATAGATGAAATAAATCCAAAAATGGATTTTTGTTCAAGAATGAAATCTTATTGGAACTGTCCATATCTGGTTCATCCTTCGGAACCAGATCACATCCCGAATATGATGAAATAGGATGAATTGAGAAGGTATTTTGTAAATATGTAATTATCTTGAATATATCAACCATTTCTCTATTTTCCGATCACCTGGAAGGGATAAAAGAAACATCTTATTTTTTCTTCAAAAATTTCTGTTCGCCATTGGACCTCTCAGTAGGATTCGAACCTAGAAGTAGTTTTGACCATCTATCAGAGAAAAAGGAATGAATTGATCTTGTAGGATTCCCAAGTTTGATTTCTTCCAAAAGTAGATGATTATTCATCTGCTTCTCACATTTTGTGAATAGCCGGGACATTGAGGAAGATCCAAAAAGGCATTTGTAGAAGCGGTCTAATTCTATCTCTATTCATTCCATTTGAAGAAAGGAAGGATCCCAAAGAATCGACCTTTCTTTTACTTGCTAAATCTCTATGTGATCAATCAATGTGTGATATTCTAAATCCACATTTCTAATGGAATCGAAATGCTTTTTGGATTGATCAGAAGATCCTTTCCATTGGCTAGAATCCATTACATGAATGAAAATAGATCTTGTGGAATCATATTGAATATTTGACAATACATTCCGTACCTTGCTAAAACCCTGATCCTTGTTCACCAACCACACATTGTCTAACCAAATCAAATTCTCTCTCGATATATTCCTCAAAAAATCTGATTCATGCTGATTCTTTCCCCAACTAATGAAGAGATCTTGGTGGAATTTCCACATATGAAATTGAGCACAATTTTGCAAAGAAATACCCCACTTTTTTCTCTAGAATAGATGGGAAACATGCTCAATATCATTTGATTGAATAGTTGCCTCAGCTCTTTGTTGTTTGAAGAAACCCTCCCCTTCAATTGGTCTTTTTTCATGAAAAGCAGACATGAGATAACAAATCAAGTCTTTCCCTAAGATTTTGAGTCCCGAATTCAAATTGATTATGTTTCACTTCTTCCTCAGAGAAAGATGATCAAACAATTCCCAATCATGGTCATTGCGGATCGGATTATCCGTATAGGATAAAAAAAAAACCTCCAGATATTTTCTATCTTTCTCTTTGAATGAGATCTCAATTCCAGCTATGTTTCATTAGATATCTTACAACTAGAATCCCTCCTTTTCTGATCCAGTTCCTCCACCACCGTGAACCCTGGTTAGATTCAAGCACGATACACTTTTATTTATTAGGAGAACCCAAGTACGCTCTTGCGAATCCATGAAACAACTCTCAGAAATCTTTTTCCTTTTTGGAAGATACAGGAGCAAAATAATCAACCTATTGATATTGGAAGACCAAAAAGATTCTTCCAATGTCTCATTTCTGGGTACAAAGGAATTCATAGGTATGGGAAGAAGCCCCATAAAATAGAGATCTTTTCTTTCGACCATCTTTCAATTGTTAATACGAGATATAAGGACCGCTACTACAAGCAGTACTACACCTTTGATCGTGAAATATCGATTGTTTGTTGAACTTTGTGAATCATGTGAAAGTTGGATACTCCCAATTCGGGGGGTCAAAGAGTTTCATAAAACATTCTTGGTGGAAAAAAAAGGAGTGAAAGATCCCACTGGATCAAATTTGATCCATGAATCTAAGAAATAGTGAGAATTCTTGATCTCTCTCCATATCTCTCTCAATTAGAAAATCTAGGATTTGAATTGATGTCATTCCATTGATTCCCTGTAAAGATTTCATTTCAATTGGAATTTGGTTATTCACGATGTACGATGATCCCTGTTAAGCATCCATGGCTGAATGATTAGAGCGCCCAACTCATAATTGGCAAATTTGTAGGTTCAATTCCAGTTGGATGCATGCCAATGGGAATGTTCAATAATTCTATTGGAATTAGCTCTGTATCAATGGAATCTCATCATCCATACATAATGAATTGGTATATTCATACCATAACATATGAACAGTAAGAACTAGAATTCTTATGGATACTGGAACTCATAGGGAAGAAAATGGATTTATGGATGTAATCAAATATGCAGTATTTATAGAAAAAAGTATTCAATTATTGGGGAACAATCAATATACTTCTAATGTCAAATCAGGATCAACTAGGATAGAAATAAAGCATTGGGTCAAACTCTTCTTTGGTGTCAAGGTAATAGCTATGAATAGTCATCGACTCCCTAGAAAGTGTAGAAGAATGGGACCTATTATGGGACATGCAATGCATTACAAACGTATGATCATTACGCTTCAACCGGGTTATTCTATTCCACCTCTTATAGAGAAAAGAACTTAAAGGAAAATACTTAATAACACGGCGATACATTTATACACAACTTCTACCCCAAGCACATGCAATGGAACTGTAGATAGTCAAGTGAAATCCAATCTATGAAATACTTTGATCTATGGACAGCATCATTGTGGTAAAGGTCATAATGCCAGAGGAATCATTACTGCAGGGCATAGAGGGGGAGGTCATAAGCGTCTATATCGTAAAATTGATTTTCAGCGGAATGAAAAAGACATATCTGGTAGAATCATAACCATAGAATATGACCCTAACCGAAATACATACATTTGTCTCATACACTATGGGGATGGTGAGAAGAGATATATTTTACATCCTAGAGGGGCTATAATTGGAGATACCATTATTTCTAGTACAAAAATTCCTATATCAATGGGAAATGCCCTACCTTTGAGTGTGGTTTGAACTATTGATTTACATAATTGGAAGTAACCAATTAGGTTTATGACGAAACCTAGAAATCGATCACTAATCCAATTTGAGTACCTCTATGGGATAGACATCAACAGAAAACTATTGAGTAATGGCAGCAAGTGATTGAGTTCAATACTTCCTCATAGAAAATTATTGACTGTAGAGATATGGTAATATGGAGAAGACAAAATTGTTGAAAGCATGCATTAATTTCAAAGAGAGGATGATGGGTTATTTCCATTTAATTTGATGGTCAGAGGCAAATTGAAAGCTAAGTAGTGGTAATTAGAAAGATCCTGGGGCAAAAAATAGAGATGTCTCCTACGTTACCCGCAATATGTGGAAGTAGCAACGTAATTTCATAGAGTCATTCGGTCTGAATGCTACATGAAGAACATAAGCCAGATGATGGAACGGGGAGACCTAGGATGTAGAAGATCATAACATGAGTGATTCGTCATATTTGGATTCTTATATATCCACTCATGTGGTATTTCATCATATGATTCATATAAGATCCATATGTCTAGATATCATCGTATACATCTAGAAAGCCGTATGCTTTGGAAGAAGCTTGTACAGTTTGGGAAGGGGTTTTTATTAATAAAAAGAAGAATCTACTTCAACTGATATGCCCTTAGGCACGACCATACATAATATAGAAATCACATTTGGAAAGGGTGGACAATTAGCTAGAGTAGCAGGTGCTGTAGCGAAACTGAGTGCAAAAGAGAGTAAATTGGCCACATTAAGATTACCATCTAAGGAGGTCTGTTTGATATCCAAACTGCTTAGTAATAGTTGGACAAGTGGGTAATTTTGGGGTGAACCAAAAAAGTTTGGATAGAGCTGGATCTAAGTGTTGGCTAGGTAAGCGCCCTGTAGTAAGAGTAGTTATGAACCCTGTAGACCACCCCCATGGGGGCAGTGAAGGAAGAGCCCCTATTGATAGAAAAAACCCACAACCCTTTGGGGTTATCTTGTGCTTGGAAGAAGAAGTAGGAAAAGGAAAAAATATAGCGATAGTTTTATTCTTCGACGCCGTAAATAGGAATATTGAAAATCAAATTTTTGGAATTTGCAATTATGTGATGGACGAACGACAAGAATTGAACTCGCGCATGGTGGATTCACAATCCACTGCCTTGATCCACTTGGCTACATCCACCCCTTTTTTCCATTCATCATTATTGTATTTATTCTTACCTTATTAGATCAAGATATTGAACATAGTTTAAAATGTAAAAATAAAGGAGTAATCCATTGTGACACATTCACTAAAAAAAAATCCTTTTGTAGCTAATCATTTATTAGAAAAAATGGAAAAACTCAACATGAGGGAGGAGAAAGAAATAATAGTAACTTGTTCTCAGGCATCTACCATTATACCTGCAATGATTGGACATACAATTGTCATTCATAATGGAAAATAACATTTACCTATTTATATAACAGATCAGATGGTAGGTCACAAATTGGGAGAATTTGCCCCTACTCTGACTTTCACGAGACATGCGAGAAATAATAACAAATCTCATCATTAATTTTTTCATTTTTATTTTCTATTTTAGTAAAGTAGCAAAAGTAGTTATCATTCATTAGTAGGAGATAGTCTTATGATAAAGATAAAGAACTCGACTTCATGAGGGGGAGCAATACCAAATCTCTTGCTCTAGAACAAGATATTGGATATTGCTCCTTCAATGATCCATATACATTAAGACAAAAGTCTTATCCATTTGTAGATGGGGCTTTAATAGCAGCCAGGTCTAGAGGGAAGTTGTGAGCATTACGTTCATGCATTACTTCCATACCAAGATTAGCACAATTTATAATATCATCCCAAGTGTTAATGACACGGCCTTGACTATCAACTACATATTGGTTGAAATTGAAACCATTTAAATTGAAAGCCATAGTACCAATAACCAAAGCAGTAAACCCTTAGTACAAAAATGGGTTCTTTGCAAGAAAGAATTACTTCTACTAAAGAGGGATCTATAACTTTGATCCAAGCAGTTTACGTACCTACAGACGATTTGACTTACCCAGCTCATGCCACAACATTTGCACATTTAGACGCTACTACCGTACTATCAAGAGGATTAGTTGCCAAGAGTATTTATCCAGCAGTAGATCCCTTAGATTCAATGTCAACTATGTTATTGCCTTGAATTGTTGGCGAGGAACATTATGAAACTGCACAAAAAATTAGGCAAACTTCACAACCTTATAAGGAACTTCAGGACATTATAGCTATCCTGGGGTTGGATGAATTATCCGAAGAGGATTGGTTAACTGTAGCAAGAGCACGAAAAATTGAGCATTTTTTATCACAACCCTTCTTCGTGGTAGAAGTATTTACTGGTTCTCTGAGTAAATATGTTGGTCTCCCAGAAACAATTAGGGGGTTTCAACTCATCCTTTCCAGAGAATTAGATAGTCTTCCCGAACAAGCCTTTTATTTGGTGGGTAACATCGATGAAGCTATCGTGAAAGCTATAAACTTAGAAGTGGAGAGCAAGAAATGAACTTAAATCTTTGTGTATTGACTCCTAATTGAATTATTTTGGATTCAGAAGTAAAAGAAATAATTTTATCTACTAATAGTGGGCAAATTGGCGTATTACCAAACCACACTTATATTGCCACAGCCGTGGATATAGGTCTTTTGAGAATATGCCTCAATGACCAATGGTTAACGATGGCTCTGATGGGCAGTTTCAATAGAATAGGTAATAATGAGATCATCATTTTACAAAATGATGTGGAGATGAGTATTGACATTGATCCGCAAGAAGCTCAACAAGCTGTTGAAATATCTGAAGCTAACTTGAATAGAGTTGAGGGTAAAAGACAAGCAATTGAGGCAAATCTAGCTCTCAGATGAGCTAGGACACAAGTAGAGGCTATCAATGTTATTTCCTCCTAGTCAACAAAATACATCAAAATCTTCAAAAGAATTATTACATTTTGATTCCACCAATTGAACACAATCAAGTCTAATCTAATACAACGAAACCAAAAAAAATAAGATGGGTAGAAAAACTTATTAGGTACCATTGACTTTAGATACCATTTACTTCACTCTAGTATTTAATAAGTTCTACCTACTATTGGATTTGAACCAATGATTCCCGTCGTATGAAAGCAATATTCTAACCACTGAGTTAAGTAGGTCATTTATCACCACAAAAGACCCATCACTCTGAGGATTATAGATAGAATAGTATTTCTAAGTAATTCTGATTTGTTAAAATAGTAAACCAATCACAAAGCTATCATATGATGTGGGATCATGGACTGTCCATCTTGAAAAGAAATTATCCATATGTTAAGATATATATGACAAGGGCAAGGGCTACAGCTCAGTTAGGTAGAGCACCTCATTTACACGTGCACCAATGCTTTTCAAAAGAAGCCAATTATACAATGAATATAACTGATCTTATTGCAATGAAAAATCGATGTCTTACTCCATAGATTTGAGGAACAAGAGAACAATAGCCTAACATATATTTTATTTGGTTTGTTTCAGTCCAATTTAGATTTAGTGCAAATTTACGTGCCAAATAGAAAACCTATCATTGATTTGATAATTGATAGGGTAAATACCCAATCCACATTCAATGCTAGGCATAATGAGTATAAGGACCTCAAAATCATCTTTTTTTGTCTTATGAACTTTAAGGTGTATGAAGTCTCATATTTGACTCTTGTAAAGGAGCGATAGAAACTCCATTTAACTTAGGTTGATCTAGGCCGAAGGCAGACCAAGTCAAAGTAATCCTTCTTTAAGAGACTTTGGTATTGCTCCTAAATCAGAATTCAAATAATGAATATGAATTAGAGCACACAGAGCCATCTTATTATCTTTTTATCTTCCTGTGAAGAAAAAATATGGTGGACTAACTGATCTTTACATCAATTGATGAAAGAGCCCAATGCAACAAAATGCATGTTGGGTCTTTGAAACAGTTCGAATCATTTTGATAATATAATTAATAAGTTTGGTCTGTTTTACCAAGAAGGTCTATGGTTCGGATCCGTATAGCCCTAAAAGATTGTATTTTTGTACAGATATTCTATTTGAGTTTATAATAGTTTTCATCTCCTTATTTTATTTATGGACAGACCAATCAATCAGTCAATCTATAGAAATTGAAGCATTATGTAGTTACGTATGTATAGGGACAAAAAAAAAAAATTTCATTCTAATGGATCCTATTGGTATTTGTTAAATCTGGCATAACCTAAGATGTCCATACTTATTTATTTTTGTTAATCCTCATGGATTAATTTCTTTTCTTGTCCACAATCAAAGAGTTAGTGATACATTTGATTTTATGGTATACTCAATCCCAATCAATTTATGAAGTAAAAATCATGACATGATCGATCCTGTCTAGAAACTCTAACCCAACCCAACCAAATTTAATCCTAAGTCACATGGATTGAGACCTATTCTTAGTCTTCTATTTGTAGAAGTCCCTTGACTAATTGCTTTTTGTCAGAACCTCCATTGAATTGATTATTTCAGAGATAATGAATCGGCCCTAAATGTATCAGCCTCTTTTCAACTATATTCTATGCTACGAGTTGGATTGGGGATTTAATTTGTAAAATCGTTTAATAATGTGTGATTCTATATATTTATTGATAATAGATATTCATTGTTCTTATAATCCTTATACCGTAATAATCCTTATATTATAATAATAAATAATATTATAGTTTTATTTATTTTTTTTCTTATTTTATTAGTGTTTACTATTTCTTGAGAACTCCCTGAAGATAGAACTATCTCAATGGGAAAATCAATGTTTTACTACTAATCACAAGCTTTATGTTCGACACAGTACTCATACTGGAAATTACGATCAAGGATTGTTCTATCAATCATCATATACTTCAAAAATGCCTTATAAAAGATTTTGCAAATCTCAAAATTCAGCATCTTCCTATGAATTAGCGAATTAGGTAGGGTTTTCTTGTGCAGAATGAGAAAGAGCAAGTCAATCTTTCAAAATTTTCATTCTAAATTGCGAAATACTTGTACAAGTACAAATAAATGTGGGAGAAATCAAAAAGATGCAGGGTCATTTATCTGATTGGCTAGTCAAGCATGAGCTTGTTCATAGATCCTTGGGCTTCGACTATCAAGGAATAGAGACTTTACAAATAAAAATAGAGGATTGGGACTCCATTGATGTTATTTCATATATATATGGTTATAATTATTTACATTCCTAGTGTGCCTATGATGTAGCAGCAAGTGGATTTTTAGCTAGTGTTTATCATCTTACGAGAATAGAATATGGTATAGATAAAGTAGAAGAGGTATGCATAAAAGTATTTGTATCTAGGAATAATCCTAGAATCTCGTCTATTTTCTGGATTTGGAAAAGTGCGGATTTTCAAGAGCGGGAATCCTATGATATGTTAGGAATCTCTTATGATAATCATCCACATCTTAAACGTATCTTGATGCCAGAAAATTGGATAGGCTGGCCCCTATGTAAGGACTATATTACCCCCAATTTCTATGAAACAAAAGATGCTCATTGAATGATAAGAAACTTATGTTCACTTCTATGACTCAACTCCAGACTTCATTTAAGTCAAATCAAGAATATTTTTACGTTCTGTTCTAAATGAAATAGAGTAACCGGACTCCAATTCATATTATGGAAGGGCTAAAATAAAAAAAAGGCTTTTTGTAAGATATCTCATAATTTCATTTGCAAGATATCTCATATGAGCAGAAACTATAAATAAGATGAATAAAAAATGTTCTGGACCATAAACCTTGTACCGTGCACATCACTTAGTAAAGTAACGTAAGTAGGAGTGAAGAAATAGAATAGAAATATGAAAAAAAAATGAAAATGGATTGAATTTTATTTGTACTATGTCTGAAATGCATCTTGTCTATTGCTATCCTTCAACTCTTATAGATTTTTGAAACGTTTTAGCCAACGTATTTATTTTAGATATATATTTACCTTTTAAGTGAGAATTTGTATAAATATTGATGTGATATAGTATTGGGATGTCAGCAACTAGGCTTGAACTGGTGACACGAGGATTTTTAGTCCTATGCTCTACCAACTGAGCTATCCCGACCATTTTTTGCGCATCATTCTACTACAGTAGAGTATTTGTATCTATGTCAATAACCAAAAAATATTTTTAAATCTTACTTAGTCCCTGAATTTTTTAGATCTTCCAAAAGTTTATTTATTTTTTTTATTTGAATCCTTGCTGAAACAAAAAGAAGTAAAATGGGATTTTTGGGGATAGAGGGACTTGAACCCTCATGATTTCTTAAGTCGACGGATTTTCTTCTTACTATAAATTTCATTGTTGTCAGTATTGACATGTAGAATGGTACTCTCTCTTTATTCTCATCCAATTAATTCATTTTTCAAAAGATCTATCAAACTCTAGAATCAATGATTTGATCATTAAATACTCGATTCTTCCTTCCACTTCCAACTTTGGTTGGAATAGATTCCTAATTGACTTTGCATTTTTTTTTCATATCATATATATTCAATTCATTTCATATATAATGTCATATACATATATATCATATATATATATATATAATGGAATCAGGTCATAATTAATCGTTTGATATGTCAGTATGTGTACGTATATATTGGGTATATAGAGTTCCCCTTTTCATAATTTTGATGGGGGGATTCCAACTACTAACACAATGTAATCAATTCCATTCGTTAGAATAGCTTCCATTGAGTCTCTGCACCTATCCTTTTTTGATTTTTGATTCTAGTTTTTTTGATAAACCAAACCTTTTCAAATCTCAAATAAAGATTTGGCTCAGGATTGCCCATTTTTAATTCCAGGATTTCTCTGAATTTGGAAGTTAGCACTTAGTAGGTTTCCATACCAAGGCTTAATTCAATAAAGTTCATAGCGTCTACCAATTTCGCCATAGCCCCCTTTCTACTTCTTTGATTTATCTTGAAACCGTTGAATTCATTAGATAATGATTCTTATATAGTATTGGAAAAGTGTATATTGCTATTTTATTTTTCGTCACCGTCTATTATTTCATCTTTATCAGATAAACTATATTTGTTTTGATCAGAATTAATTCTATTATTGATATATCTACAATTCAATATGGATACATATATCCTAGATATATATGCTTCCCCCCTCTTTCATTTTTATGGCACAATTTGCAATACTGGAACAGTCGATATTCAATTTTTCTTATCTCCTACGTCTCTAAATGAAACTAGAAGAATACCTCATTCTTGTATCTTTATTCTTCTTTTCTTATTCTTTTCTGATCAAAGAACTGATCGAGTAGTTAATATAATTAATATAGTTTGCTATAACTGCTCTAAAAAATAATTGCATTTTTTCTAGTCAAAATTTCAAGTTTGATAATATCAGGTCATGATATTTTATTTTAATCATATAAAATATATATGAAGTATTTTGAATATTAAATTATTTAATAATTTAATTCATAATATAATACTAAATCAAATTATACTTATAAATACTTATTAAATACTTATAAAGTACTTATTAAATACTTATATTATAGTGATAGTTATTAGATAGTTAAAGTTAATTTACTAAATTAAACTTCTAAAAGAATTTGAGTATTTTAGTATTCAATTATGAATTTATTAATAGCTAACTAAGATCAGGTACTTTATAGAATTCCTATACATTTCTGTTATGCGAGCCCTCTCAGCTCAGAGGTTAGAACATCACATTTGTAATGCGATGGTCATCAGTTCGACTCTGATAGCCAACTTTTTCTCTATCTATTTTTTCCATGATTGACAATCCCCCTTCTCCATTTCCCCAAATGTTGGGTTGCCAATTGGATCTATTATGTGGTGATAACTTGTAACTAGAAATCCAAAAATACAAAATGGAGGAATTAGATTTGTATAAAAAAAATCCAAAGACAGAGTCTAAATTTCAAAGTATATACATTATTTCCTATATATACAAAACATTCGTATATTGATACAATTTATTCCATTATACTTTATTTGATTTGTAGTATGTCAATAGTTGTTTGTAGTACTTCAATAAATCCATTTTAGCTTTACATTGTTTCTTGTTTAGTTCAGTCTTTATTTAGATTTATTCTGTAATGTAATATGAAGAAATGAAATGTTAATAAAATAAAAAAGGAGCCTTTTTTTCTAAGTCTCATTACCGAGGACCTCATTTCAAAAAAATATGCCGTCTGGGGGCTTTACCAAGACTGACTAGTAAAAAGCCTAGATCTGGAAGTGATCTTAAAAACAAATCGCATTTTGAGAAAAGATCACAATATCATATTCATCTAGAAAAAAATAAAAATTTCATTTTCATTATGGTTTGACAGAATGACAATTACTTAGATATGTACATATCACTGGAAAAACCAAAGGCCTTTTCATAGATATGTATTAAATAAAAATTGCTTTTCATAACATCCTTTTTCGATTGGGTATGGCTTTGACTATTCCCAAAGCTAGGCAATTAGTTAATCATAGACATATTTTAGTTAATAATCGTATGGTGGATATACCAAGTTATCATTGCAAGCCAAGAGATATTATTACTACGAAGAATAAACAAAGATCGAAAGCTCTGATTCAAAATTCTATGGAATCGCCCCCCCATGAAGAATTGCCAAAACATTTGACTATTGATTTATTCCAATATAAAGGATTAGTAAATCAAATAATAGATAGTATATCGATCGGTTTGAAAATAAATGAGTTGTTAGTCGTAGAATATTATTCCCGTCAGACAAAGTAATGTAATTAGGAATAGAGAATCTCTATGAAATAGGAATAAGAGTCTTAGTGTTGGAATAAGGATATTGATTCTTATTATATTTGATATATTGTAGTCGGTAATGTTGGTGAATTAACATAAATAAACGGAAAGAGAGGGATTTGAACCCTCGGTAAACAAAAGCCTACATAGCAGTTCTAATGCTACGCCTTGAACCACTCGGCCATCTCTCCTACATAATATAATCTTATTATTGACCAAAAACAAAAAATGAATAAATAGTGAGTCATTCATATTTCTAGAATATAGGTTCATCCAATCAATGGTTCCATAAGAATAAAAAAAATCTTTGTCTTGGTTATTCAACTTAGACGAAATAGTAATAGTTCTATTCAATAGTAATACTTCTGTTCATTGGTATACTATATAAATAATAAATAATTTGATAATTGGGATGAAATCCAATCTGATTTAAATATATCATATCTCTCCTTACCAAAAGCATTATTTCAATTTATAATTTGAGTGAAGGGTTCACATTTTTTTTTAGAACTAAATTAGTCTATTTGTTTGTATGTTATCTTGTATTATAGAATTCCTTTGTTTGTGGGATCATTACCTCTCGGGGTAATGAGAAAAAGTATAGAATAGATTGCTAATTAATTATACCTAGATCTCTGATAAATGGAAATTTTATTGATAAGACCTCTTCAATTGTAGCTAGTATCTTATTACGAATAATTCCAACAACTTCGGGAGAAAAAAAGGCATTTACTTATTACAAAGATGGTGTGATTTAATTCTTTTTTCTTTTTTTTTGGCCCTCTCAGTCTTACAAAAAGGGGTGTGGTTTGAGATGGAAAGAAACAAATTATTGAAGTAAACCTACATTTGGTGAAGGTGAAGTTTGGAGATAGAATAATTCCTTCTCTTGTGTATTCTAGGGAAATGCAGCCTCAAATGCTTCAATTGCCGATTTTAGTATTGAGCGAAAGGGTACCCCTATAGGTTATGTATTGCAGGTCAATTCTACTTCACTAGTACCCATAGGCGGCATAGGGAAAGAAGCACTACACTTAGGAATCAACAAGATGAAAACTTTGTTATAAATTATCCCTTTACTTATGGGTATCGGGACTAAGAAGAATGGTTAGGACAACAAACATCCATCTCGTTCGTACTTTGGATATCCATATAACCATCAAAGATCGTTGAAGTGACTAATTCCTGAAAATAGGGTGCGTTGGGGACAAAGAAATTGTTGGAATTACCATTTCTATATAGAACTAGATTGGTGTTAAGAAAGAAAAACCTCTTACCTTACAGGGAGGCTGGCTAGAGATTTCTTGTAAAAATACTAGCCCCTGCCAGTTCATAATATAATGAGAATAGTCAAATTTGGATTCCATGGATTACTTAGTACTATGCACTGAAGGGAGGAGCCGTATGAAATGAAAATCTCACGTACGGTTCTGGAACGGAGATTTTTTGAATAGAATGAACGACCGTAACGGATGTCAGCTCAATCCGAAGGAAATTATGCGGAAGCTTTACAAAATTATTATGAAGCTACGCGACCAGAAATTGATCCCTATGATCAAAGTTATATACTCTATAACATAGGCCTTATACACACAAGTAACGGAGAACATATGAAGGCTTTGGAATATTATTTCCAGGCACTAGAATGAAATCCATTCTTACTGCAAGCTTTTAATAATATGGCCATGATCTGTCATTACGTGTGGCTATCTCCACTATAGAAAGAAGGAAAAAAAAGATCAAATTGGCTAGTAAAGTAAATACTATAAAAAAGGCTTTCTACATATGCATCATCCAAAGAAACAATTTTTCTCAGCTGTAGTAAGGAAAGAGACTTCACAAGAACCAAAATATGAAGAAATAGATACGCCTATATACTATATTCTATGGGTAAAGGATCAAATTGATAGACAAAGCACCGTAAAGATCAATTAGCGAGCTATTGGATCAATACGGTTAAGAACTGCTTACTTATACTTCAGGATATGGGAAGTAATCAACTTATGTAATAAAGTCGATCCACTAAGGTATAAGATATTGAGCAGCGGTGTAGTGTCAGATCCCAAAGATAGGAAGTTCTTTTTTCTTATGGAGGGAAAGTCCTTTTCAGAGATTCTATATAAATTTCATATATGAAAATGAGATAGTTCCCCTTCAAAAAAATCTAATGTAATGAGATAAGGAAATATCTCTATGCTTCATTCTTTGGAAGGGGGGAGAAAAGATAAAATAATTTTTGACCAAGAAAATTAGAGTTTGAAACTTAGTTAATTAACTTCATCTACTTAGTTGTGGTTAATCCCCCCCTCCCTTTTTTTGTTAAGGGGGGGTTCATTTCTTAAAAATCTAATACAAGTTAGTATAGATTAAAATGGGATGCCAAAAGAATCAATTGCTAAGCTGTATGAGGTAGGAAACGCTCAAGTACGATTCTAAGGAAAGGAATTTACTCACCTATTCCAACCAAGGAGAATGGGCCATTCTACGGGGTGATTTTGAAATCGCAGAAGCTTGGTTCAATCAAGCTGCTGAGTATTGGAAACAGGCTATAGCGCTTATCCTGAATAATTATATTGAAGATTACAAGGCATTTATAATTTTAATAAAATTTGTAATTCATTACAATTGATTGTTGGATCTATTAATCAAATAAAATAGATCATACATATCCTATGATAAGATCTAATTAGAAATTTCATTGTATCTCTTAATTCTAAAATCATTATTGTATGGTATCTTATATGGATGAAGGAGATATGGGTATAAAAAACTAATCTAATAAAGGAAAGAATACCTTTGAATGACTAAATATAAATACCAAAATGAATCCTATTAATTCTAATGAATTATTTTGTTATTTTTAATGTAATGTAATATAGTACAGTGATTAAGACATTATGTTCCATGAAAGTAGATACATATGGGCATTTTACATTCAGATAGAAATATATTAGACTAGGTTAGATTGAAAAATATTTTTTTTTCGTCACACTAGGAAAGGGTTTTATGAGAAAATATTTTACAAGATTTTAAATTGTCCATTAGGCACCTAATCGTTATGACATAATAGATCCAAACACTTGCCCTGGATCGACTTGGATATCATAATTGATCTAGTAAAAAACTAAATAGATGGATGGGAGACAGGAAAAAAAAGGAACTAATCATAAATTAAATAAAATATCCATCTTTCAGAGGTTCACTAAAAATCTGACTATTAGCAGGTCTCTTTGTTTGTGTTGTTTGGAAAGAGGAGGACTTAATGATTATTCATTCACCGTAACCAGAAGTAAAAATTGTTGTAGATAAGGATCCTATAAAAATGTCTTTCGAAGAATGGGCCCGACCCAGCCATCTCTCAAGAATAATAACTAAGGGTCCCGATACTACCACTTGGATCTGGAACCTACATGCGGATGCTCACAATTTTGATAGTCACACCAGTGATTTAGAGGAGATCTCTCAAAAAGTATTTATTGCTCATTTCGGTCAACTCTCCATTATCTTTCTTTGGATGAGCAGCATGTACTTCCACGGTGCCCATTTTTCCAATTATGAAGCATGGCTAAGTGATCATACTCACATTGGACCCAATGCGTAGGTGGTTTGGCCAATAGTAGCTCAAGAAATATTGAATGGTGATGTAGGCAGGGGTTTTCAGGGAATACAAATAACCTCCAGTTTTTTTCAGATTTGGCGAGCATTTATAATAACTAGTGAATTACAACTCTATTGTACTGCAATTGGTGCATTGGCCTTTGCATCCTTAATGCTTTTTGCCGATTGGTTCCATAATCACAAAGTAGAGCCAAGATTGGCTTGGTTCGAAGATGTAGAATCTATGTTGAATCACCACTTAGCGGGGTTACTAGGACTTGGGTCTGTTTCTTGGGTGGGACACCAAATCCATGTATCTTTACCTATTAACCAATTTCTCGATGCTTGAGTTGATCCTAAAGAGATACCATTTCCTCATGAATTTATCTTGAATAGGGATCTTTTGATTCAACTTGATCCCAGTTTTGCCGAGGGAGCAACCCCCTTTTTCACCTTGAATTGGTCAAAATAAATAGAATTTCTGAGTTTTCGTGAAGGATTAGATCCAATAACAGGAGGTCTGTGGCTGAGCGATATAGCACATCATCATTTAGCAATTGCAATTCTTTTCTTGATCGTCAGTCATATGTATAGGACCAACTAGGGTATTGGCCATGGCCTTAAAGGAATTTTAGAAGCCCATAAAGGTCCATTTATAGGCCAGGGTCATAAGGGCCTTTATGAAATCCTAACAACCTCATGGCATGCTCAATTAGCTCTTAACCTATCTATGTTATGTTCTTTAACCATTGTTGTAGCTCACCATATGTATTCCATGCCCCCCTATCCATACTTAGCTATTGACTATGGTACACAACTTTCGCTATTCACACATCATATGTGGATCGGCAGATTTCTCATAGTTGGTGTTGCTACACATGTAGCCATTCTTATGGTAAGAGATTACGATCCAATTACTCGATATAATGATCTATTAGATCATGTCCTTAGGCACTGTGATGCAATCATATCACATCTTAATTGGGCATGTATATTTCTAGGGTTTCACAGTTTTGGCTTATATATTCATAATGATACCATGAGTGCTTTAGGGCATCCCCAAGATATGTTTTCACATACCGCTATACAACTCCAACCCATCTTTGCTCAATGGGTACAAAACACCCATGCTTTAGCGCCGGGTGTAACAGCTCCTAGTGCAACAACAAGTACCAGCTTAACTTGGGGAGGTGATGAATTAGTAGCAGTAGGTGGCAAAGTAGCTTTGTTACCTATTCCATTAGGAACCGCAGACTTTTTCGTCCATCACATTCATGCATTTATGATCCATGTGACTGTATTGATACTACTGAAAGGCGTTCTATTTGTTCACAGTTCCCGTTTAATACTTGATAAAGAAAATCTTGGTTTTTGTTTCCCTTGTGTTGGGCCTGGAAGAGTAGGAACATGTCAAGTATCTACCTGGGATCATGTCTTCTTAGGTCTATTCTGGATGTACAATGCAATTTCAGTAGTAATTTTTTGTTTCAATTGGAAAATGCAGTCAGATGTTTTGGGCACTATTAGTGATCAAGGAGTGGTAACCCATATCACAAGAGGAAACTTTGCACAAAGTTCCATTACTATTAATGGGTGGTTATGAGATTTCTGATGGGCATAAGCATCTCAGGTAATTCAGTCTTATGGTTCTTCATTATCTGCATATGTTCTTTTTTTCTGAGGTGCTCATTTCTTTTGGGCTTTCAGTTTAATGTTTCTATTCAGTGGCCATGGTTATTGGCAAGAACTCATTGAATCTATCATTTGGGCTCATAATAAATTAAAAGTTGCTCTTGCTACTCAGCCTAGAGCCTTAAGCATTGTACAAGGATGCACTGTAGGAGTAACCCATTACCTTCGGGGTGGAATTTCCACAACATGGGCATTCTTCTTAGCAAGAATTATTGTAGTAGGATAATGGCTAGGAGGATTTGAAAGGCATTATGGCATTAAGATTTACAAGGTTTAGCTCAGGACCCCACTAGTTGTCGTATTTGGTTTGGTATTGCTACTGCACATGACTTCGAAAGTCATGATGATATTACTGAGGAACGTCTTTATCAGAACATTTTTGCTTCTCACTTTGGGCGGTTAGCAATAATCTTTCTGTGGACGTCCAAAAATCTATTTCATGTAGCTTGGCAAGGAAATTTGGAGTCCTAGATATAGGACCCTTTACATGTAAGACCTATTGCTCATGCAATTTGGGATCCTCATTTTGGTCAACCCGCCATAGAGGCCTTTACTCCAGGAGGTGCTATAGGCCGCATGAATATTGCTTATTCTGGTCTTTATCAGTGGTGGTATAGAATTGGATTACGCACCAATAAAGATCTTTATACTGGAGCTCTTTTTCTATTATGTTTTTCTGGTATATCTTTAATAGCAGGTTGGTAACACCTAAAACCAAAATGGAGACCGAGCATTTCATGGTTTAAAAATGCTGAATTTCATCTCAATCATCATTTGTCAAGACTTTTTGGACTAAGTTCTTTGTCTTGGGCAGGACATTTAATTCATGTCGCTACTCCTGGATCCGGGGGGAGTATGTCAGATGGAATAATTTCTTAAACATATTACCACATCCCCAAGGATTGGAACCACTTTTTACCGGTCAATGGAATCTTTATGCACAAAACCCTGATTCCAGTAGTCATTTATTTGGTACCTCCAAGGGGGCGGGAACTACCATTCTAACCCTTCTTGGAGGATTCCATCCACAAATGCAAAGTTTATGGCTAACCGATATTGCTCATCATCATTTAGCTATTGCATTTCTTTTTCTTATTGCTGGTCATATGTATAGAACTAACTTCGGGATTGGGCACAGTATGAAAGATCTTTTAGAAGCACATATTCCCCCGGGGGGTTGATTAGGATGTGGGCATAAGGGCCTTTATGACACAATCAACAATTCAATTCATTTTCAATTAGGTCTTGCTCTAGCCTCCTTAGGGGTTATTACTTCTTTAGTAGCTCAACACATGTACTCTTTGCCTGCTTATGCATTCATAGCACAAGCCTTTACTACTCAAGATGTGCCATATACTCATCACCAATACATCATAAGATTCATCATGACGAGAGCCTTTGCTCATGGAGCTGTATTCTTTGTTAGAGATTATAATCCAGAACAGAATGACGATAATGTATTAGCAAGAATGTTAGACCATAAAGAAGCTATCATATCTCATTTAAGTTGGGCCAGCCTATTTCTGGGATTCCATACTTTGGGCTTTATGTTCATAACGATGTCATGCTCGCTTTTGGTACTTCAAAAAAAAAAAATCTTGATCAAACCCATATTTGCCCAATGGATACAATCTGCTTATGGTAAGACTTTGTATGGGTTCGATGTACTCTTATCTTCAACGAATGGCCTAGCATTCAATGCGGGTCGAAACATATGGTTACTCAGCTGGTTGAATGCTACTAATGAGAATTGCAATTCACTCTTCATAACAATAGGTCCTGGAGGTTTCTTGGTCCATCATGCTATTGCTCTAGGTTTGCACACAACTACATTGATTTTAGTAAAAGGTGATTTAGACGCATGTGGTTCTAAGCTAATGCCAGATAAAAAGGATTTTGGTTATAGTTTTCCTTGTGACGGCCCAGGAGACGGTGGTACTTGTGATATTTCCGGTTGGGACGCATTTTATTTGGTAGTTTTCTTGATGTTAAATAGCATTGGATGGGTGACTTTTTATTGGCATTGGAAACACATCACATTATGGCTGGGTAACCTTTCACAATTTAATGAATCCTCCACTTATTTGATGGGATGGTTAAGAGATTATATATGGTTGAACTCTTCACAACTTAGCAATGGATATAATCCTTTTGGTATGAATAGTTTATCCGTGTGGGCGTGGATGTTTTTATTTGGACATCTTGTTTGGGCTACTGGATTTATGTTCTTAATTTCCTAGGGTGGATATTGGCAAGAATTGATTGAAACTTTAGCATGGGCTCATGAACACACACCTTTGGCTAATTTGATTCGGTGGAGAGATAAGCCAGTGGCTCTTTCCATTGTCCAAGCAAGATTGGTTGGATTAGCCCACTTTTTCGTAGGTTATATATTTACTTATGCAGCTTTCTTGATTGCCTCTACATCTGGAAAATTTGGTTAATTTAGTTATTTTTTTTATGTACTTTATCAGCAACAATCTCATTTATTTCAATGGAGAGGGAGCGAGATCAACCTTCTTCTATTTTTTTTACATCTAGGACCTAAACTCTATCATTGATAATAATAGGGACTGAACATTATGGCAAAAAAAAGTTTGATCCATAGGGGGAAGAAATGACAAAAACTAGAATAGAAATATCATTTGATTTGTCAATCTTCAAAAAATGAAATAAGCAAAGTTCTATCGTTGAGTGAAAAATGGGAGATTCATAGAAAATTGCAATCCCCACCATGTAATAGTGCACCTATATGTCTTCATCGACGTTGTTTTTTGACTAGAAGACCTAGAGGTAACTATCGAGACTTTGAGTTATCCGAACACATACTTTGAGAAATGGTTCATGAATGTTTGTTACCGGGTGCAATAAGATCAAGTAGTAAAGGTAAAAATAGTGTTTCATATTTGTATAGATCTATATGATCATAGATCATAGAGGGGCCCTCTTTACCATTCTGTATAAATAGACTATTCTATTTTTATAGATGTGGTAGAGAGGTATATCTAATCTTTCTTCATCTATTAGTTCCCAGTTCTTTAGCATGGAGTAGAGCAGTTTGGTAGCTCACAAGGCTCATAACCTTGAAGTCACGGGTTCAAATCCTGTCTCCGCAACATTTTTTGTTGGATGGGAGATAAAAAGGAGGAAGATAGAACTACGATACTATCGTAGTCAGCTATACCAAATGTTTTCTTAAATTGAAGTTTTATTAAGAAGTATATTACTTCACTATGGGTGGATAGCGGGGATCTAACCTGCATCTTCTCCTTGGCAAAGAGAAATTTTACCATTCAACCATATCTGCATTTTCTTCCTTTCTGATGCAAATGCATATGTCCACGCATATATGACATATCATATATGCGTCTGGATCATATTTGTGCAGGACCAGATACTCAAATACTTCAGATTGAATCTTAATGTCTTTCACAATACTTTTTAAAAAAAAGAGTGGCATTTTTGGATCCAAAGAAATTCAAGAAATAAGAGAATTAAGAATAGCTACTAGAAAGACTAATCCAATCCATAATGATGAACTTGAAAATACAACATTTTTCTTACTTGACCAGCCATCAAAAGAAGCAAATATAATGGGTACACTAATCAGTAAGATTGACGAAGTCACAATTAATGCAAAAACTGGTAATTGGAAAGCAATAGTCACTTTTGTAATCCTCCAAGTTACCAACAAATGATCTATAAACTATACCATTTCATTTGATCCCTTTCTTAGTAAAATCATGTAGGGATTTGACTGCAGAATCAATTAATTCTTTAGAACTTATTACACTTTTTTTTTATTCGAGCATATGGTCAGGGGGAGTTTAGTATTTACTCCACAAACAGACATAGTGGATTATGTGAATATGTATATATGTATATATATAGTATATAGATAAATACATAGAAATATAGATTCACATTTGGGATGTTTCTATAGTACAGATAGTTAGTGAATCACCTCAAATGGTTATGTTCTATTCACAGTAATAAAATACAAATTACCATCGGAGAGATGGCTGAGTGGTTGATAGCTCCGGTCTTGAAAACCGGTATAGTTTTGAATAAAGAACTATCGGGGGTTCGAATCCCCCTCTCTCCTTTTGTTTTTGTTTGTTGAATAAATTTGTTTCTTTATTCATTTGATCTGAACCACTATCATAAAAGGGAATGGCTCAGCTATCTCACTTAGCCTAGCTAGAACAGAAAAAAGTAGAATGAATATATATATATAAGTATAAGAAAATCTTAGCTAAGAGGGGTCATAGAAAGAACAGGTTCCAAATCACGATCGATTCCTTTTTCAAATCCTACTACAGTTGCACGGGCCCATCCCGCATGCCCCAAATGACCCACAAATAGGAAGAATCCTAGAACAAAATGAGAGGTAGCCAACCAACTTCTAGGAGAGACATAATTGACTGCATTGATCTCAGTAGCAATGCCACCAATAGAATTTAAAGAACCTAAAGGTGCATGGGTCATATATTCTTCTGATCGTCATTCTTGCCAAGGTTGTATGTCTTTTTTTAGCTGACCCAAGTCCAAACCATTGGGACCTCTTAGAGGTTCCAACCAAGGAGCACGGAGATCCCAAAAATGCATTCCCCTCCAAAAATAACCTCTTCGATTGGAGATCGCATTAGATATTTACCTAAATTAATACGTCCTTGGGCGGATCCCATGTTAGCCCCAAGATGTTGGTCTCTAACTAGAAATGTAAATGCCTGACCTTGAGAAGCTTCTAGTCTGGTGGGTCTGTAAAATTCACTAGGATAGGCAGTATTATTGAACCAGACGAAATAACAAGCGATGAAACCAAAGACAGATAAAGCACCTAAACTATAAGATAAGTAAGCTTCTCCAGACCATTACAAATGCACGACGAGCCCATGCAAAGGGTTTGGTTAAGATATGCCAAATTCTGCCAAGTATACAAATGGAACCTAACCATACATGCCCTCCAATTATGTCTTCTAAAACGTCCACACTAACAATCCAGCCTTCTCCCCCAAAAGGGGATTTTAATAAATAACCAAATATAATGCTTGGACTAAGGGTCAAGTTGGTAATTTTTCTTACATCTCCTCCCCCTGGCACCTAGGTATCGTATACGCCACCAAAATAAAGAACCTTGAGTACTAGAAGAAAAGCACCTATACCTAACAAAATTAAGTGAATACCTAAAATTGTAGTAATTTATTTCTATCTTTCCATACATAACCGAAGAATGGAAAGGATTCTTCAAGAGTTTTAGGTCCAAGAAGAGCATGATAAATACCACCAAAGCCTAAGACTGTAGAAGAAATTAAGTGAAGTATTCCAGATACAAAGTAGCTAAGTGCGGAAGTAAAATCAACCCCTGTTCATACATGGGTTTCTCTGGTAAGAAATGAGCCACTTCAAATAGGTTCATTGCTCCAGCCTAGAATACAATTAATCTAGCATGGGCAACATGAGCCCCAAGTAGTTTGCCAAACAAATTTATAAGTCTGGCATTCTCGGCCCACCAAGTGAAACTGGTTGTTTCTTGGTCATGACCAGCTAAAGCTAAAGTTCCATTAAAGAGCATTTCTAAGGGGCAGAACCTCCTCAGGGAATATAAGGTTTTCATGAGGATGATCTTGAGCCACCATCCAAGCATGAATACCTTCATTTAAGAGAATATTTTTGGTGTAGAAATTCTCAAATTCTGGATTTTCTGCTACACGGATTTCTTGGGAAATGAAATCATAGGCATGTAAGTTCAGAACCAGATCGACTACCCCAAGATCGCTCATCCATAAACCAGTTACTGGTACAAATAAAATAAAGAAATATAACCAACATTTATTGGAAAAAGCAACCCCAAAGATTTGGGACCAAAAGTGATTAGCAGTCACCATTGAATAAGTCTCTTCAGCTTGAGTTGGGTTAAAAGCACAGAATGTATTTACACCATTGCCATCTTTGAACAAAGTATTTTCTACAATAGCACCATGAATAGTGCATAGAAAAGTGGTGCCTAATACTCCGGCAACTCCCATCATATGAAATTGGTTCAATGTCCAATTATGAAACCCTTGGAAAAAGAGGATGAATCGAAATATAGCTGCTACACCAAAACTAGGTGCAAAGAACCAACCAGATTGACCCAGTGGATAAATCAAGAATATAGAAAAAAAATAGCAATTGGAGCAGAGAATGCGATTGCATTATAAGGTTGCAATTGAACATATTGAGCAAGTTCAAATTGACGTAAAATGAAACCTATTAGTCTAAAAACACCATGGAGAGCAATAAAAGTCCATAGGCCGTCTAATTGACACCAACGAGTAAAATCTCCTTGTGCCTTAGGACCCCATAGTAGCAACAGAGAGTGAGCTAAACTATTCACAGGAGTAGAAACTACAGCGGTTAAGAAATTACAGCCTTCCAAATAAGAACTGGCCAATCCATGGGTATACCACGAAGTTACAAAAGTTGTACCTGTAAACCAACCTCCTAAAGCGAAATAAGCACAAGGAAAGAGCAATAGACTGGACCAACCTACAAAAACGAAATGGTCCCTCCGTAACCAATCATCCATAATATCAAATAAATCCTTTTCTTCTTTGGTAAATCTACCAAGGGCTATAGTCATAGTGATCCTCCTATTCAATTACTTCAACCATTTCTGAATACCTCATATCATTTTCGGGGCATACAATAGTTCAATTGTCTATAGGCAGCTCCTTGTTCAATGCCTTTTATGATAGGTTTTGAAGATACAAATTCTTCTTTTCTATTGGAACACATAGCAACCTAGGTACATCCATGAGTTTGATTCGATCAGACCTTACTATTTCCATTCTTATCCCATTCTTAACTTAATAAAATAAGTTAATAAGAATATGAATTTGAACCTCAAATTGTCCTATGACTCATACCATCAAGTATATCTTTTAAGTAAGGGGCAAAAAAAAAGGAAAATTTCTTATTTTTTCCTTGCCCTTAAATTTAATATTAATATTAAATAATAGTAGATTGGAAATGAAAGCCCTTTTCTCTTCTTACATTTGCTCGCTATTGCATTTTTGCAATAAAAAAAATAGAATATATAATTCTGGAATCAAATAAAAATATTGCAAAAGAGATTTTCAAAATATTTTTCTCTAGCAGAAAAGAATAATGATTTTTTCCTATGGAAGAGCATCCAGTAACAAAAAGATAAAATTGGAAAAATATTAACAATTTTTTGCGTGGTCCAAGGAAAAGGAAATAAATAAAATCTGCTTCTACAATTTAATGTATATCGAATTTAAATATCAGAATAGCTGATATAGTCATGATTCAATGGCTCAGGTTCACTTACTTTTTTTGATTCAAAATTTTACGGCGGGTTTGATAGGATCAATTAGGAATACTTTGGTTTTGTGATTAATAATCAGGATTGGATATCTAGAACAATTTTTATGTCCTAAGATAATTTGAATAATGAGACATGAAGAGGACTACTATGTTACTACAAGGTATACTCAGTACAATTATTAATTACTAATTGTTCAACTTTGTAACTATAGCTTTCAGTAATAAGAATTGATTATAATAATATAGTAGTTACCCTTTTACTTTTTTTTAGAGGTATCAACTTCTATTCTCTGTAGAAAAATGAAGATTAAAGATTAAGCTTGAGTTTAGTGGAAAAAGCCCTTTATCGGAATCGAACTGATGACTTACGCCTTACCATGGCGTTACTCTACCCCTGAGTTAAAAGAGCCTATTCTTTTTTAATTCATGAATTAGCCATCTTCAATTATGAGCTTACTGCATATATCTATAGATGTACATATATAGATACTCATTCAAGAACAAAAAACGGGAGTTGCCTAGTAGTAATTGGTAATTGGGTATTAATATTTAATATTATTAATATTATTATTTAATAGAATTGTATTTAAATAAATAAATGATATTTAACTAAATAAATAAAATAAATGTAGTGAATTTTTTGAAGACCAATATCACTTGTAATCAATCAGAACAAGATTGACTTGATCGATAGGTGTACCAATCTGACATCAACATAAAAAATTGCAAGATATTCTTATTGAATCATGTGATGATGGAATTCAATTCATACCCTCAACCAAATTTTTTGACTATAAAAAAGAAAATTCTTACTCTTACTATAGTATCATCCTAAAAATAGGAAAGACTCTTCAGATTCTGATATAGTCATTACATTAGATTATATTGACAATTCCAAAAAACTGTTCATACTATCATGGTAATATGATGGTGGTTGGGCTGATATGCCCCTATCGTCTAATGGTTCAGGACATCTCTCTTTCAAGGAGGCAGTGGGGATTTGACTTCCCCTAGGCGTATGGTACTACAAAATAAAGTTGATCATGAATTATATTATCAATAAGCCTAGAATTAATTCTTCTTGGGTTGATGCCCGAGCGGTTAATGGGGATGGATTGTAAATTAGTTGGTGATATGTATATGCTGGTTCAAATCCAGCTCGGCCCAAAAATTTGTCATCCCACGAGTATGATATAACGTTCAGAAGTGTCCAATACATAGACCAATACGTAGAAATAAAGAGAAAGAGTCTATTTTTTTTTGCTCTATCCATATGTTTTTCTCATCCATTTTGATCTTTCTAATGATCAAGATTGATGATCCTTAAGCATTCAGAATATGTATGCCGTCATAGACCTCACCGGGATTGTCGTTCAATCGGTCATAGCACCGCCCTGTCTAGGTAAAAGCTATGGGTTCGAGCCCCGTTAGTCCCGAACTAGGACCATTATCGCTCTATTTTATGTGAAAAGAAAAATGAGACAGATATCAAAATATAATTCCCTCTGATCTTTATTTCTTTTGTTTTTTATCATTAGACAAATACAAAAATTTCCATTTCTTCCCCCAGTACCGATTGATTGGGGACAGACATGAGTAGGTATAAGTGGTAGTATTAATATTAAATTAAGTACGGTAAGAGATACATGTTTGACTTTCTTTTTTGATTGTTCTTGATCAATGAAATATAATAGAATGCTGCTATTTTTAATATAGTAGGAGTACATACACAAATTGTATTGATTTATTATACAATAGAGAATGTACTTGCCATAATTATCTCGGTAGAGTATTTTTTAGGTTAAATCACACTTTTTCTAGCTTAGCTTCGACTTTCTTTGTGTTTTCTCAATTACTAATTGGAAATAATCTATTTCATTCTCATTCCAATTTCCCATTGAATTTTTTGTCTTATACTTTTTTCTATAACCTACCACTTACCATCTTTTTTACACTTTTACATACAATTACCATATAAAATATAAAATACCATACGATTGCTATTCTATAGGTTATACACATATCCCAAAGAATAAAAGTGAGATGGAAAAGGGAGAGTTAAAGTTAACTATAAAAGTTTAATATTCCAACAAATTTACTCAAAAAATAAATTAAAGGATCTTCTTTGGTCTTTTATTTTTTGAGAATCCTCCTTTTGGATTTTGGATTAAAGTTGGCATACATACATAAAAAAATTCAATGGGATTTCCTTATTGGATCAAGAATCCCATTTTTTATTTTTTATGGATAAAAATTTTCTTGTGTTATGTTATATTATTCAATTCTTGACAATGAATCAATTTGATACATCAGATATTATTATTCATAATATTGATCCGATTTAGTATCATTAGGATTCAATTCATCCCAGTTAATTTACAGGAATTACAATTTCTCATTTCTATGGGATTAGATCCCGCATCATTATGAAAAAAAAATAATGAGATTATGGAAGTCAATATTCTTGCATTTATTGCTACTATCTAGTTCCTACTACTTTTTTACTTATCATCTACATAAAAATAGTCAGTCAAAATGATTAATTTGACTGAAAGTTGAATTATTAGTTCTTATCAATGATTGAAGAAATGAAAGAAAGGGATTCAAACTCGAAGTCTTAAATGATTAGGGGTGGAATCAGAAGTATTTGAGATACTATGTGAGATAGTATGGCAGAAAGAACTAGAATATTATTCTAGTTCTTTCTACCAGACTATCTTCTATTCCATAGTTGCTTGTATAGTATTTTTAGTTAAAGTTGTATTGTATACAGATATAGGTTTTATATAGATCCTAATTTATATAGATCGTAGGATAATATATATCTCATATATTAGACGTACATCTATAAATTTGAATAGCCTTTTCTATTTTATTTTATTTTCTTCAATAGATCAATTTGTACGAATTTCAATTAATCCAAACAAAATAATGGAAGCCTAACTCAACTCTTCTAATTCCTAGGTTTCTTTTCATTCAAAATAATCAAGAATAGTATGACTATATACTATAAAAAAAAATGAAACAGAGGAAAATGAATATTTTTTGGATTCCCATCTCAATACAAAAAGTCATCAATTGAACTATTAACAAATAATCCGTGGAGTTCTATGGTAATCAACTTCTTCAGGGTTGGAAAAGGAGTAGAACGCAAGGAAACTCCTATTTTCTTATGTAGGACCCCTTTTGATATTCGAATCTCTAGTCATTTCCAGTAGCTAGTATATATCATCATAATAGTAGAACAACTTTTTCTTAGAATAGTAAAAAAAATAAAGAAAGGAGGAAAAAAAATAAGGAAAAGCAATAGGGGTTGCTTTTTCTCATTTAGTATCCATTATTATGTTAAGAACTAAGAACTAGTGCATCAAAATAGAATATTAGGAAGAATTCAGTTGGAAAAAAATTTCCTATTATGTGTAGATTTGAGTCTTGAAATATAACTATGGTAATCATTCATTCTTTGATTGAATGATTATTATTCATTATTGTATTTTTTTTACTGTAATTCAGTATAATTTTGAAAGAGTTAAGGTTTTGGAAAATGATCAATTAACATAAAGAATTAATACAATTTGATTTTCAAATGGAGTAATCAATTATACCCTAGATCCCACTCCTTCCCCATACTACAAGTGAAAGGGAAAATGAAAAGACTACCATTAAAGCAACCCAAGCGAGACTTACTATATCCATATCAAATTATACCTCCTATCTCTATGAAGGAATTATTTTATTGATCAATAATTATAGTAAAATTAATGGTGCATAGTCAAAACAAAAAAGGATAAGGATTCTGACTTAAGGCTATCTCTAAAGAATAAAATAAAAGGTGACATAGCCACCCTGTTTGAATATCTGAGCACTCAGAACTTCTAGTGAGTCTTGATATAAAGTATTTTTGGTCCTTTCCACAACTCCTAAATTGATTTTCCATTAGATTATAACCTATCCAATATAATTCCATATAGAGTCGATAAACACTACCTATACTAAGGTAGCGTAAGATAATTATGACGTTTTGGATAGTCTTTCGTATAATGCTTTCTTCAATCCTAGAAGAAAAAAATGCGGAGTCCTTTAGTTTATAGGATTTCTGACCTATTACTTTAATAGTTCTAATCCCCCAAATTGGCTCTCACTATTTATTTGTTTAATTCCATTTTGTTTAGCAAAAAAGGTGTGAAACAATCATTAATAAATGGAAGTTGTTTTATCTCTATTGATATTAGTTTGGGACATGTATAGAACCACTAAAAAAATTGACAATCTTTTATAGACATAGAATTTACCTACACATCCTAAAAATCTAGTATCTATAGTATCAACGGGCCCAACCCTTTGTCCCTACTTTTGTGGTTTAAGAATTCATCGAACAATCAATAGGATATGAAATCTCAAGTCTTTTGTTGAGTTGATTAGGCGACACCCAGATTTGAATTGGGGATAAAGAATTTGCAATCCCCTGTCTTACCACTTGGCCATGCCGCCAAATCTGATCAAAAATGGATAAAAGTATTATCAATATTTTATTACTAATAATTCTTTTCAAAATTATGAAATTATTGAGAACCTTCATTTTATATTTTATATTTGGATCTTGAATCCCATTATATCCCTAAATTAATCCATTCCTATATCTTTTTTATTGAATCTCATTTAGATTATTCTCTTCGATTGGTTGTATCTTAAAACATACATCCTATTAAAAAAAATGTCCTTTCTCTTTTTTTTTTCAATAGAGAAGAAATGAAAAAAAATGAATTTACATTCACAGACTACAAAATTTAGGACAAACTGTGTTCCCTTAATGGCATAAGAAAATGGCATAAGAAAAGCAAAATGCCATAAGAAAAGCAAATCGATTTACAACTAATCAGTATAAATTAAATTATTCTAAATAATAGATCCTTTTCCATTTCCATTATAACAATATATATGTGTTTATGTAAACCCCAGAATAGAAATTATTACACAGATATTGATTGTACTGAGTGGGGTCTTCCTCTTATGCACATATCCCTGTAGAAAAGTAGAAAGTAGAAAACTATTGTGCTTTTTCATTGGATATATTGAATAAAAAAATAGGAATTATGATATAGTGTGACCTGCTCCATATTTAGGTTGCCAAAATAAAACTTCAATGGGAACATCAAGATTCATGAGTTAACTAAGTATCAGATCGACCAAATTGAACAAATTCTAGGTCAAGATCATGTTGTTCATTGGGAATTGAAGAGGGGAGAACGAGCAAACATCGAATGATTAATTTCTATTTCTCGTTATCCTAGAATTCTTCATCTAGATGGATCGCCCTTACGCGGTCAATGAACTCATACTAATGCAAGGACTTTTCGCAAGCAAATTAGGAAATGAAAGAAGGCTACAAATAAAAGGATACAATATGAAGATTGCTAGATAACTATATTGGATCACCATACACCTACTACATACTATTCTATTCCTTAATTGTATTCTATACATTTTACTATAAAAAAAGAATCCATGAATTCTTTTTAAACATTAATCAATTATTCTGTCTTTATCACATTCATAATCATTTTACTATAAAAAAGAATCCGTGAATCTATTTGTTTTTTGCTACCCAATTTGATCATAATATCATACATAATAGGTAAAGATCCATTTTGATATTCTATACAACACTCTATAAGTGTCTGTAAGGTAAGTGGCAGGGTTTTTTTTAGGAATATTTTATCAACTCATTTCTATTTGTACCTGTCAAAAATATTCTTCATTGCTTCATCTCCTCTCACTTGATACATATGAATAAAAGACATGTATGGGGGTTGCCTAAAATTTTATGTGATTCAGTAAATAGAATATACATTCCATCATTGCTAGATCGATTCGTATAGTTTGATGAAGAGTGGGGGATTTTTCGATAAGGAGGAAATTTAAAATTAAAATGCTCTGAGATCGAAATGGGGAAATGTGTACAATGCCTGGATTTAATTAGATCCAATTTGAGGGATTTTGTAGGTTCATTAATCAGGGTTTGACAGAAGAACTTCATAACTTTCCTAAAATTGAAGATAGAGATCAAGAAATCAAATTTCAATTGTTTGTGGAAACATATCAATTGGTAGAACCCTTGATAACAGAAAGAGATATTGTGTATGAATCACTCACATATTCTTCTAAATTATATGTACCCGCAGGATTAATTTGGAAAGCCAATAGAGCTATGCAAGAACAAACCATTTTTATTGGAACCATTCCTTTAATGAATTCGCTGGGAACCTCTATAGTAAATGGAATATATAGAATTGTAATCAATAAAATATTGCAAAGTCTCGATGTTTACTATCATTCAGAATTAGACCATAACGGAATTTTTGTTTATACTAGTACTATAATATCAGATTGGGGATGAAGATTGGAATTTGAAATTGATAGAAAAGCAAGGACATGGGCCTGTGTGAGTAGGAAACAAAAAATATTTATTCTAGTTCTATCATCGGCTATGGGTTAGAATCTAAGAGAAATTCTAGATAATATTTGTTACCCTGAAATTTTCTTGTCTTTCCTGAATGATAAGGAAAAAAAAAAGATTGGGTCAAAAGAAAGTGCTATTTTAGAGTTTTACCAACAATTTGCTTGTGTAGGTGGGGATCCGATATTTTCTGAGTCCTTATGTAAGGAATTACAAAAGAAATTTTTTCAACAAAGATATGAATTAGGAAGGATTGGTCAATGAAATATGAACTGGAAACTGAATCTTGATATACCTCAGGACAATACATTTTTGTTACCATGAGATGTATTGGTTGCTGTGGATTATTTGATCGAAATAAAATTTGGAATGGGTACACTTGATGATATGAATCACTTTAAAAATAAACATATTATTTCTGTAGCAGATCTATCACAGGATCAATTTAGATTGACACTTGTTCATTTAGAAAATGCGGTTCAAGGAACTATATGTGGATCAATCAGGCATAAATTGATACCAACTCCCCAAAATTTGGTAACTTCAACTTCATTAACAACCGCTTATGAATCATTTTTCTGCTTACACCCTTTGCCTCAAGTTTTGGATCGGACTAATCCATTGACCCAAATTGTTCATGGGTGGAGGTTAAGTTTTTTAGGCCTTGGGTGGTTGACAGGGGAACTACTGGTTTTCAGATACGAGGTATTCATCCTAGTCACTATGGATGTATTTGTCCAATTGATATGTCCGAAGGAATCAATGTTGGACTTATTGGATCCTTAGCTATTCATGTGAGGATTGGTCATTGGGGATCTATAGAGAGTCATTTTTATGAAATATTTGAGCGATCGAAAAATGCACAGATGATTTATTTATCGTCAAGTAGAGATGAATATTATATGGTAGCAGCAGGAAATTCTTTGCCTTGAACCAGGGTATTCAAGAAGAACAAGTTGTTCCAACCTGATATTGTCAAGAATTTCTGACCATCTCATGGGAACATATTCATCTTAGAAGCATTTTTCCCTTCCAATATTTTTCTATTGGAGCTTCTCTCATTCCTCTTATTGAGCATAATGATGCAAATCGAGCTTTAATGAGTTCTAATATGCAACATCAATAGTTATGCTTTCTCGATTGAGAAATGCATTATTAGAACTAGACTTGAAGGCCAAATAGCTCTAGATTCTGGGGTTTCAGCTATAGTCGAATGGGAGGGAAAGATTGGTTATACTGATACCCACAAGATCATTTTCTCAAGTAATGGGGACACTATGAGCATTCCATTAGTTACATATCAATGTTCTAACAAAAATACTTGTATGCATCAAAAACCTCAGGTTCCACGGGGTAAATGCATTAAAAAGGGACAAATTTTAGAGGATGGTGCAGCTACAGTTGGTGGGGAACTCTCTTTAGGAAAAAATGTATTAGTAGCTCATATGCCATGGGAAGGCTATAATTTTGAAGACACAGTACTAATTAGTGAAAGTTTGGTATATGAAGATATTTATACTTCTTTTTACATTCATAAATATGAAATTCAGACTCATGTGACAAGTCAGGCCTTGAAAGAATCACTAAGAAAATACAACATTTAGAGGCTTATTTACTCCGCAATTTAGATAGAAATGGAATTGTGATGCTTGGATCGTGGATAGAAATAGGTGATATTTTAGTAGGTAAATTAACACCTCAAGTAGTGAATGAATCATCGTATGCCCCTGAAGAGAGATTATTACGAGCCATACTTGGCATTCAGGTATCCACTACAAAAGAAACTTCTCTAAAACTACCTATAGGTGGAAGGGGTCGAGTTATTGATGTGAGATGGGTTCAAAAAAAGGGTCATCCCAGAGATGATTCATATATCTATTTTACAGAAATGTGAAATCAAAGTAGGTGATAAAGTAGCTGGAATACATGGGAATAAAGGTATCATTTCCAAAATTTTGCCTAGACAATATATGCCCTATTTGCAAGATGGAATGCCCGTTGATATGGCTTTCAACCCATTAGGAGTACCTTCACGAATGAATGTGGGACAGATGTTTGAATGTTCGCTCGGGTTAGCAGGGGACCTCCTAAAGAGACATTATAGAATAGCACCTTTTGATGAGAAATATGAGCAAGAGGCTTCGAGAAAACTAGTCTTTTCTGAATTATATTCAGCCAATAAGCAAACAAAAAATCCATGGGTATTTGAACCTGAGTATCCAAGAAAAAGCAAAATATTTGATGGAAGAATTGGAGATCCTTTTGAACAACCTATTCTAATAGGAAAACCCTATATCCTAAAATTAATCCATCAAGTTGATGATAAAATCCATGGATGTTCCAGCAGACATTACGCACTTGTTACAGAACAACCCCTTAGAGGAAGGGCCAAGCAAGGGGGACAACGAGTAGGAGAAATGGAAGTTTAGGCTCTAGAGGGATTTAGTGTTGCTCATATTTTACAAGAGATGCTTACTTATAAATTTGATCATATCAGAGCTTGTTAAGATGTACTTGGTACTACAATTATTGGAGGAATAGTACCTAACCCTGAGGATGCTCCAGAATCTTTTCGATTGCACATTCAAGAATTACAATTTTATCTCTGGAACTGAATCATTTCCTTATATCTAAGAAGAATTTCCATATTAATAGGAAGGAAGCTTGATCTGAATGAATCCAAATTTCTATTCTATGATTGATCGGTATAAACATCAACAACTTCAAATTGGACCAGTTTCTCCCCAACAAATAAAGGCTTGGGCCAACAAAATCCTACCTAATGGAGAGATGGTTGGGGAGGTGACAAAACCCTATACTTTTCATTACAAAACCAATAAACCATAAAAGATGGATTATTTTGTGAAAGAATCTCTGGACCTATAAAAAGTGGAATTTGTGCTTGGGCAAATTATCGAGCGATCAGGGCTGAAAAAAAGACCCGAAGTTCTATGAACAATGCGGGTGGAGTTTGTTGATTCTCAGATACAAAGATATCAAATTGGATACATTAAACTCGCATGTCCAGTGACTCATGTGTGGTATTTGAAACGTCTTCCTAGTTATATTGCAAATCTTTTAGATAAATCCCTTAAGGAATTAGAAGGCCTAGTATATTGTGATGTGTGATTTGATCAAAATTTGCATTTTACAGATTCAAACTGAGAAATTGTCTTCCCATTCAATTTGATTGGGATGTCCCTACTCTGACATGTGTCTTGGAAGGACTAACATGAAGCTCAGAATGTTGCGTGTATTCAATACTTCCAAAAAAAGGGAATTGATCCATGGTTGATTCCCTAACAGATAAATAGGAATGGAATTACTAATTTTACCTCATGAAAAAAAAATACTTTTCGTGGAATTAGCCATTACATTTCTTTTAGAAAGAGATTCTGTTCAAGCAAGTAACTATGTATGGTTACAGAAGTTTATCTATCGCATATACGCTTCAAGGGACTTAATGGCATAAGCACCATCGAGGTGAGTAGGGACCTAATAGATCGAATGGGATGATATATAGACAAGTAAATCCCTTATGAGTCTCAAAGGATTAACTTTAAAACTTTAAGTGGATTCAGCATTTGAAGGGAAGTAGAAACCTTCACCTCTGATTTTTCTTTATTTTCTATAACTACTTGAGCCGGATGAGAGGAAACCTTCACCTCTGATTTTTAAGGGGGGAATCCAATCCTATAGAAACCTATCTAAATTTTTCTTTTACTAGGCCCATATCTAAAAAACCAACTTTCTTCCTATTACGAGGTTCATTCGAATATGAAATCCAATCTTGGAAATACAACATTCCACATTTTTTTACTACCCAAAGCTTCGAGACATTTTGAAATTGAGAAATTATGATGGGAGCAAGTGCTATCAGAGAACAATTAGCATATTTGGATTTGCAAATTATTATAGATAATTCATTTGTAGAATGGAAGAAATTAGGAGATGAGGAGGCAATTGGAACTGGAAATGAATGGGAAGATAGAAAAATTCAAAGAAGAAAGGATTTTTTGGTTAAACGCATGGAATTAGCTAAACATTTTATTTGAACAAATGTAGAACCAAAATGGATGATTTTGCACCTATTACCAATTCTTCCTCCCGAGTTGAGACCAATCATTCAGATAGATGGAGGTAAACTAATGAGTTCGCATATTAATGAACTCCATAGAAGAGTTATCTATTGGAACAATACTCTTACCGATCTATTAGTAACAAGTAGATCTATGCCAGGTGAATTAGTAATGTGTCAGGAGAAATTGGTACAGGAAGTAGTAGATACACTTCTTGATAATGGGATCCGTGGACAACCAATGAAAGATGGTCATAATAAAGTTTACAAGTCATTTTCCAATGTAATTGAAGGCAAAGAGGGAAGATTTTGTGAGACTCTGCTTGTCAAATGGGTCGATTATTCAGGGCGTTCCGTCATTGTCGTGGGTCCTTCGCTTTCATTACATCAATGTGGATTACCTCGCGAAATAGCAATAGAGCTTTTCCAAAAATTTGTAATTCATGATTTAATCAGGAAACATGTTGCTTCTAACATAGGGATTGCTAAAAGTCAAATTTGGGAAAAAGAACCCATTGTATGGGAAATACTTCAAGAAGTTATGCGGGGACATCCTATATTGTTGAATAGAGCATCGACCTTGCATAGATTGGATATACAGGCCTTCCAACTCATTTTAGTGGAGGAGCAAGCTATTTGTTTACACCCATTAGTTTGTAGGGGCTTCAATGCAGACTTTGATGAGGATCAAATGGTTGTTCATGTACCTTTATCTTTGGAAGCTCAAGCGAAGGCTCCTTTACTTATGTTTTCTCATATGAATCTCTTGTCTCCAGCTATTGGAGATCCCATTTTCGTACCAACTCAAGATATGCTTATTGGACTCTATGTATTAACGATTGGGAATTGTCAAGGTATTTGTGAAAATAAGTATAATACATATAATTCCAGAAATTCTCAAAACAAAATAGTTAACAATAATAAGAATAAGTATAAGTATATGAAAGTGACGTATTGTTGTAGTTCCTATGATGCACTTGGAGCTTATCCACAAAAACAAATTGATTTAGATAGTCCTTTGTGGCTCCAGTGCGGACTAGATCAATGTGTCATTGGTTCAAGAGAAGTTCCTATCAAAATTCAATATGAATCTTTGGGTACTTACAAAGAGATTTATAGGAACTATCTGATCGTAAGAAGTGTAAAAAAAGAAATTCATTGTATATACATTCAAACCACCATTGGTCATATTTCTTTTTATTGAGAAATGGAAGAAGCTATACAAGGGTTTTCTCGGGCCTACTCATACGCTATCTAAACTAAGAAATTAGATTAGCTGATATTCGTGTCTAGGAATTCAGTTCTCTCCAGTTTCGCCGGTATCAAAATTCCCAAATTTCTGCGTGAATTAAGATTAAGGGAAGGAAGTTTTCAAATCATTGACTCAGGTCCATTGTGGAATCATATTAAGCATAATATGGGGGTATTTATGACAGAACAGGTTGATCTGGTCTTTCACAATAAAGTGATAGATGGAACTGCTATGAAACAACTTATTAGCAGATTAATAGATCATTTTGGAGTGGCATATACATCACATATCCTCGATCAATCGAAGACTCTGGGTTTTCAGCAAGCCACTGCTATGTCTATTTCATTAGGAATTGATGATCTTTTAACAATACCTTCTAAGGAATGGTTAGTCCAAGACACTGAACAACAAAGTTTTCTTTTGGAAAAATACTATCATTATGTCAACGTACACACGGTAGAAAAATTATGTCAATCCATTGAGATATGGTATGCTACAAGTGAATATTTGAGACAAGAAATGAATCCTAATTTTTGGATGACTGATCCTTCTAATCTAGTCCATTTAATGTCCTTTTCGGGAGCTCAAGGAAATGTATCTCAGGTACACCAATTGGTGGGCATGAGAGGATTAATGTCGAATCCTCAAGGACAAATGATTGATTTACTCATTCAAAGCAATGTACGCGAGGGACTTTCTTTGATGGAATATATAATTTCTTGCTACGGAGCCCGCAAAGGCGTTGTAGATACTGCTGTACGAACATCAGATGCCAGATACCTTACACGTAGACTTGTTGAAGTAGTTCAACACATTATTGTATGTAGAACAGATTGTGGCACTATCCGAAGTATTTTCGTGAGTCCTCGAAAAGGGAGGATGACAGAAAAAATTTTTGTCCAAACACTAATTGGTCGTGTATTAGCAGATGATATATATATGGATCCACGATGCATTGCAGTTCAAAATCAAGAGGTTGGGATTGGACTTGTCAATCGCTTGATAATTTTTCGAGCACGACTGATATATATTCAAACCCCTTTTACTTGTAAAACTACATCTTGGATCTGTCAATTATGTTACGGTCGATGTCCCGCTCATGGCGATCTGGTTGAATTGGGAGAGCTGTAGTATTATTGCGGGTCAATCAATTGGGGAACTTGGGACTCAACTAACATTAAGAACTTTTCATACCGGTGGAGTATTTATAGGCTATACTGCTGAACATGTGTGAGTTCCTTCTAGTGGAAAAATCAAATTCAATGAGGATTTGGTTCATTCCACACGTACCCATCATGAACATCCCACTTTTTTATGTTCTATAGATGTGTATGTAACTATTGAAGGTCGGGATATTATACATAATGTGACTATTCCACCAAAAGGTTTGATTTTAGTTCAAAATGGTCAATATGTGGAATCATAACAAGTGATTGCTGAGATTCGTGCTGGGGCATCCACTTTTCATTTTAAAGAGAGGGTCCAAAAATAGATTTATTCTAAATTAGCTGGAGAAATGCACTGGAGTACCCATGTCTACCATGCACCCGAATACCCATATGGTAATGTTCATTTATTACCAAAAACAAGTCACTTATGGATAGTAGCAGGAGGTCTATGTAGATCCAGTAGAATGTCTTTTTCATTCCACAAGGATCAAGATCAAATGAATTTTCATTCTTTTTCTGTCAAAGAAAAATATATTTCTGATCTCTCAATAACTAATTATCGAGTAAGGCATAAATTGTTGGATACTTCTGGTAAAAAAAAAAGAAATTCTTGAACATTCAATACCCAATCTAATCATATCCAAGGGTCATTGGAATTTCATATATCCTTTTATTCTTCAAGAGAATTCAGATTTCTTAGTGAAAAGATGAAGAAATTGATTCATCATCCCATTATAATCTGATCAAGACCGAGAGAAAGAATAAATACCTTGTTTTGGTATTTTGATTGAAATACCCATAAATGGTATTTTACATAGAAATAGTATTCTTGCCTATTTCGATGATTCAATATACAAAAAAAGTAGTTCGAGAATTACTAAATATGGGACTGTAGAGGTAGATTCAATTGTAAAAAAAGAGGATTTGATTGAGTATCGAGGAACCAAAGAATTTAGTCCGAAATACAAAATACAAATGAAAATAGATTGGTTTTTTTCATTCCTGAAGAAGTGCATATCTTACTTGGATCTTCATCGATAATGGTCCAGAACAATAGTCTCATTGGAGTACATACACGACTCACCTTAAATACAAGAAGTCGAGTAGGCGGATTAGTACGGGTGGAGAGAAAAAAAAGTATTGAACTGAAAATATTTTCTAGAATATCCATTTTCTTGGAGAGACATATAAGATATCTAGGCATAGTGCCATTTTGATACCACCAAGAAGGGGAAAGAAAAATTTTAAGGAATCCAAAAAAAAAAAGAAAAAATTGGATCTATGTTCAACGAATCACACCCACTAAGAAAAAGTATTTTGTTTCAGTTCAGCCTATAGTCACATATGAAATAGCTAATGGGATAAATTTAGCGACACTTTTCCCTCAGGACCTCTTAGAGGAAAAGAATAATGTCCAACTTAGGGTTGTAAATTATATCCTTATGGAAATGGCAAGTCAATTCGGAGAATTTCTCACACAAGTATTCAATTAGCTAGGACTTGCTTAGTATTAAATTGGGACCAAGAACAAAATAGTTCCATACAAGAGGTTTATGCTTCCTTTGTTGAGGTAAGGGCAAATGATCTGATTCACGATTTCATAAGAATTGACTTAATCAAGTCCACTATTTCATATACCAGAAAAAGGAATGATATGGCAGGTTCGGGGTTGATTCCCGATAATGGATTAAATTGCACCAATATCAATCCTTTTTCTTCCAGGTCGAAGATTCAATTACTTACCCAGCATCAAGGAACTATCGTTATGGGTACCTTGTTGAATCAAAATAAGGAATGTCAATCTTTGCTAATTTTGTCATCATCCAATTGTTCTCAAATTGGTCCATTCAACGGTTCGAAATATAACAATGTAGCAAAAGAATCGGATGCCATAATTCCAATTATGGATTTTCTAGGTTCCTTAGGTACTATTGTACCTTAAAATAGCAAATTTTTATTCATCTTACCATTTAATAACTCATAATCAGATTTTGTTAAAGAAATCTTTTCTACTTGAGAATTTTCATTTTAAATAGACTTTCCAAGTACTTGAAGTACTTCAATGCTGTTTAATAGATGAAAATAGGAGGATTTGTAGTCCTGATCCATGCAATAACATCCTCTCGAATCCATTCCCTTTGAATTGGTGCTTTGTCCATCACAATTATTGTGAAGAGACATCTACAATAATTAGCCTTGGACAATTTTTTTGTGAAAATGTATGCCTATTCAAATATAGACCAGACATAACAAAATCTGGTCAAATTCTAATTGTTCACATTGATTCCTTAGTTATAAGATCAGCTAAGGCCTATTTGGCCATTCTGGGAGCAACTGTTCATGGACATTATGGGAAAATCCTTTATGAAGGAGATACATTAGTTACATTTAACTATGAAAAATCGAGATCTGGTGACATAACGCAAAAGTGGAATAAGAGGGTTGGGAGTTGGAACAAATGTATACCAAGAATTCTCAAAAGACCTTAGGGATTCCTGATTGGGGCTAAGCTAACCATAGCTCAAAGTCGTATCTCTTTGGTTAATAGGATTCAAAAGGTTTATCAATCCCAAGGGGTACAGATCCATAATAGACATATAGAAATTATTGTACATCAAGTAACAACAAAAGTGTTGGTTTCAGAAGATGGAATGTCTAATGTTTTTTCACCTAGAGAATTCATCGGATTATTGCAAGCGGAACGTGTTGGACGTGCTTTGGATGAAACAATTTGTAATCAGGCAATCTTATTGGGAATAATGAAAGCATCTATAAATACCCAAAGTTTCATATCCGAAGTGAGGTTTCAAGCAACCACTCGGGTTTTAGCAAAAGCTGCTCTACGAAATCGTATTGATTGGTTGAAAGGCCTGAAAGAGAATGTTGTTCTGGGGGGGATTATACCTGTTGGTACTAGATTTAAAAAATTTGTGCACCATTCAATACAAGACAAAAATAATCATTTGGAAATCAAAAAGAATAATCTATTCTCGTTAGAAATGAGAGATATTTGTTACACCACAAAAAATTATTTTGTTCTTAGACTCCCAAAAGGAGGCAATCATCTATAAGATTTAATGATTCCTAAAAGGAGATTCATTTTTTTCTCCTTTAATTTATCTTTGTTCTATTGATTTGGTAATAAAATAAAAGTAATTAAAAGAAATTAATGGTTCGGACTGTGTATTGTTTTGACGGTCAATCCTCAGTATAAGGTTCGTTTGGAACAATTATTATTATTATTTTTTTCAAGGTATCTCATCTCTTTGTAAAAAATAAAAACAAAGAGGGAATTGGGGGAAATGCCAAGAAGATATTGGAACATCAATTTGCCAGAGATGATGGAAGCGGGGGTTCATTTTGTTCGTGGTACTAGGAAATGGAATCCTAGAATGACCCCTTATATCTCTGCAAAGCGTAAAGGTATTCAGATTACAAATCTTACTAGAACTACTTGTTTTTTAACAGAAGCCTGTGATTTAGTTTTTGATGCAGCAAGTAGAGGGAAAAGCTTTTTAATCATTGGTACCAAAAATAAAGCAGTGGATTCAGTATCATCGGTTGCAATAAGGGCTTAGTGTCATTATATTAATAAAAAAAGGCTTGGTGGTATGTTAACGAATTGGTCTATGACAAAAATGAGACTTCATAAGTTCAGAGACTTAAGAGTAGACCAAAAGATGGGCAAACTCAACGATCTCCCAAAAACAAAAAGAGATGCAGTGATATTGAAGAGAAAATTAGTTACCTTGCAAACATATCTGGGTGCTGTCAAGTATATGACGGGGTTGCCCAATATTGTAATCATCCTTGATCAGAAGAATATATGGCTCTTCAAGAATGTGTCATTTTAGGTATTCCAACAATTTGTTTAATCGTTTTTATACAAATAGTAACCCGGATCTCGCAGATATTTCGATCCCAGCCAACGATGATGCTATAGCTTCAATCTGATATTCTCAACAAATTAGTATCTGCAATTTGTGAGGGTCATTCTAGCTCTATAGGAAATCCTTGATTATTATTAAAAATAAAAAAAATGGTTATTATTAATTATTTGATTTGGGAATTCCATAGATTTATTGGATTGGTTACTATTACTTAAATTTTTCAAAAGAGATAAATAAGTAAAGTACTGGGGTATTGATCTTATGTGATTGCTTGTAAATAGAAATATATGGATTAAAATGGGTGAAATCAGAAAGAGATGGTTGAATCAAAATAATTCCTTTTTTTTAACTTCGATTTCTATCAGAGGACAATATGAATGTTATAGTATGTTCCATTAAAACACTTAAAGGGTTTTATGATATATTGGGTGTAGAAGTAGGCCAACATTTCTATTGGCAAATAGGGGGTTTGCAAATCCATGCCCAAGTACTTATCACTTCTTGGGTCATAATTGCTATCTTATTATGTTCAGTCATCATAGCTATTCGGAATCCACAAACCATTCCAACCGACGGTCAAAATTTTTTCGAACATATCCTTGAATTTATTAAAAATAAAAAAATTGGTTATTATTAATTATTTGATTTGGGAATTCCATAGATTTATTGGATTGGTTACTATTACTTAAATTTTTCAAAAGAGATAAATAAGTAAAGTATTGGGGTATTGATCTTATGTGATTGCTTGTAAATAGAAATATCTGGATTAAAATGGGTGAAATCAAAAAGAGATGGTTGAATCAAAATAATTCCTTTTTTTTAACTTCGATTTCTATCAGAGGACAATATGAATGTTATAGTATGTTCCATTAAAACACTTAAAGGGTTTTATGATATATTGGGTGTAGAAGTAGGCCAACATTTCTATTGGCAAATAGGGGGTTTGCAAATCCATGCCCAAGTACTTATCACTTCTTGGGTCATAATTGCTATCTTATTATGTTCAGTCATCATAGCTGTTCAGAATCCACAAACCATTCCAACCGACGGTCAAAATTTTTTCGAACATATCCTTGAATTTATTCGAGACTTGAGCAAAACACAAATCAGAGAAGAATATGGTCCTTGGGTTCCCTTTATTGAAACTATGTTCCTATTTATTTTTGTTTCTAACTAGTCAAGTGCTCTTTTACCTTGGAAAGTCATACGGTTACCTCATGGGGAGTTAGCTGCCCCCATTTTGTTTCTAACTGGTCAGGTGCTCTTTTACCTTGGAAAGTCATACAGTTACCTCATGGGGAGTTAGCTGCCCCCATGAATGATATAAATACTACTGTTGCTTTAGCTTTACCCACATCAATGGCATATTTTTATGTGGGTCTTACAAAAAAAGGGTTGGGTTATTTCAGAAAATACATTCAACCAACCCCAATCCTTTTACCAATAAATATCCTAGAAGATTTCACAAAACCTTTATCTCTTAGTTTTTGACTTTTCGGGAATATATTGGCTGATGAATTAGTAGTTGTTGTTCTTGTTTCTTTAGTACCTTTATTAATTCCTATACCCGTCATGTTTCTTGTATTATTTACAAGTGGTATTCAAGCTCTTATTTTTACAACCTTAGTCGCGGCTTATATAGGTGAATCCATGGAGGGTCATCATTAACCAGTCTTTAAACAAAATAGTCTTTTTTTTAGCTTATTTCAATTGATGTATGGTTCAAGAGAATCACTCGGTTGGGGAACATAATAGATACAAATATGTATTATAGTATTGTATAGTATATATGACCCATAATCGTGGTAGGCCAAGTTATGTTATAGAAGAAAGAAAGGTATATTTGATATTAGATATTCATTATATTATAGAGGATTATTCCTATATATTATTTATCTCTATATAATATATTTTATATACAATTTCCAGTCCCCTCTATTTATATAGAGATGTATTCCAATACAGTGTTCTTCTCTTTCATGTGTGACTATGCATAGATTGAATGAAAAAAATAGATAAACTCGGGAATGGAATAGAGTAGAAAATGAAGAATTGATGAAAGAATGGTTTCAAAGAAAGAAGTGCAATAACTAGAGTTGTATGCATCATATGGATTTACAAAAAAACCTATCGTCGGTAGAAACTAAAAAAAACAACATATGGAAATAGTTTTGATAATTCAGTTGATTTAGTAATATTTTTATTGTAATTTGGAATTTTTAGTTACTTTGACCCGACGATGGATCTTAGTGAAAAAAATGTAATAATTCATTGGTTGATTGTATTATTAATCATTTTTTTTGGTGCGAGGAACTTACCATGAATCCATTGATTTCTGCTGCTTCTGTTATTGCTGCTGGATTGGCTATAGGTCTTGCTTCTATTGGACCTAGAGTTGGTCAAGGTACTACTATAGGCCAAGCCATAGAAGGTATTGTGAGGCAACCAGAAGCAGAGGGTAAAATACGAGGTACTTTATTGCTCAGTCTAGCTTTTATGGAAGCTTTAACAATTTATGGACTGGTTGTGGCATTGGCACTTTTATTTGTGAATCTTTTTGTTTAATGTAATCCTAAAAATGGGAAAAAGTACCTTTTTCATTAATTTCATTAACTCAGACTTGCCCTTGGTTTTGTCAAATTATAGCAAGACTTTACTCGTAGAATAGAAAATTATTTCTAGAATTTTCTATTTTTCTTAAGACAATACCCTACCCTAGGTAGGACTGATTTGAAGATGGGGAATTCACAAATCTATTCACTTTCTTTCTTCTTGTCCTTAGTACACCAGAAAATTTCACTTTTAGAGAGCCTTTCAATAAAGAACAAAGGAGATATTTCGCAATTGACATGAAACCTAAGACAATAATACTACTTTATTCAAAATGAAAATTTCACTAAAAAATAAGAAAAAAATTAATGAAAATGGAAAATAAAAAAATAAAAAAAGAAGAAGATTGAAATCGATTCAGAAAAAAGAAAGACAAGTGAGATGATGGAAAAAGAATTGTGGTTCTTTCTTAGTCCTATCTATATTATATGAAGCTTATGAAAAATGTAACCTATTCTTTTGTTTCTTTTGAACACTGGCCATTTGCCGAAAGTTTCATGTTTAATACTGTCCTATCTAAGTATAATGATTGGTGTATTGATTTTTTTTGGAAAGGGAGTGTGTGCGAGTTGTCTATTCCAAAAATAGGTTGGATCCAACTAGCAATATTTTAATATAATAGATTTCTATTTCTTATTTTTATTGTATTTATAAATACAATAAAAAATAAGAAAGGTGGACAATCTCGATGAATTACTTATGAATAAATTCCATTCAGAAATTATATAATATAATATATGTAAGAACCATAGCATTTTGTGATTCATTGGTAAATCAACTTTGATTTTCTATCAGCCAATAATATGAGACCATTAACATGGTTAAAGCCAAACTATTTGAAGTCCAAGCATAACATGGGTATTCTTTCTACCACTATCTTAGTGTTAGTACCGAAATGATTTTCATTTTAAAATGAATAGTTACTAATTTATCTGATATAAGACACTCATATCAATAAAATGATTTCAACTATTTACTAGTTACTATAAAAAAAATGCATTAGAAAAAAATAGGCACCTTGCCTCTTTTTATCCAATGCTGAATTGATGACCTATGTATAAAAAAATGAAGAATTTTTTGGATTTGCAGAAAGGGCATAAACAAATTTAAATTATATTAAAATAAAATATTTCAATTTCAAATAACAAATAATATTTATTTCAAATATATTAAAATGAAATATCTATTATAGATATATATTTGTATTTTATATTTATTTGTATTTGAAATTTAATAAAGACAAATTAAATAAAGAAACAACTTTGCTGAAATTATAGATTTTTGTTTGGTCGGAAGAGTCCTTTTACCAGAATAGAACATTCTGGTCTTGTATCAATTTCAATGAAGAAAAGATGGGGCAGGCTCATTACATTAAATGATATGGAAATTTTTATATGTCTATAAAAGAAATAATTGAGTGTGAGAGCCAAATGAACCGAAAGATTCATGTATGGTTCGGGAAGAGATCATGGAAGTCGTAAAATTATATTATATAGTAAGATAATCTACTTTCATTAAATGATTTATTAGATAATAAAAAATAGAGGATCTTGAGTACTATTCAAAATTCGGAAGAATTGCATAAAGGGGCCATTGAGCAGCTTGAAAAAGCCTGAACTTGCTTATGGAAAGTGGAAATGGAAGCTGATGAGTATCGAATTAATGGATACTTTGAGATAGAATGAGAAAAAGTAAATTTGATTAATGCTACTTGTGATAGTTTGGAACCACTAGAAAATTACAAAAAGGAAACCCTTCTTTTTGAACAACAAAGAGCGATTAATCAGGTACGATAATGAGCTTTCCAGCAAGCCTTACACAGAGCTCTAGGAACTCTAAATAGTTGTTTGAATAGTAATTTACATTTCCGTATCATCAGTGCTAATATTCATATCCTCGCAGTGGTGGAAGAAATAACCGATTAATATTTCTACTTTTGCTTTAGTAGAAACTTTAGGTATTATTTTTTTTTGCTTCCGAAAAAGAATAAAGAGACACTAATGGTAACCCTTCGAGCCAATGAAATTAGTAATATTATCTGTGAACGTATCGAACAATATAATAGAGAAGTAACGATTGTGAATACCAATACCGTACTTCAAGTAGGCGACGGTATTGCTTGTATTCATGGTCTTGATGAAGTCATGGTAGGCGAATTAGTAGAATTTGAAGAGGGTACAATAGGCATTGCTCTGAATTTGGAATCCAATAATGTTGGCGTTGTATTAATGGGCGATGGTTTGATGATACAAGAGGGAAGTTTTGTAAAAGCAACAGGAAAAATTGCCCAGATACTTATCACTGAGGCTTATTTGGGTAGTGTTATAAATGCTCTGGCTAAACCTATTGATGGGAGGGGGAAAATTTCAGCTTCCGAATCTCGTTTAATTGAATCTCCTGCCCCAGGTATTATTTCAAGACACTCCGTATATGAGCCTCTTCAAACGGGACTTATTGCTATTGATTCCATGATATCTATAGGATGCGGTCAAGGAGAATTAATTATTCGGGACAGGTAGACTGGCAAAATGGCAGTAGCCACGGATACTATTCTCAACCAAAAGGGGCAAAATGTAATATGTTTTTATGTAGCTATTGGTTAAAAAGCATCTTCTGTGGCTCAGGTAGTGACTACCTTTCAGGAGCGAGGGGCGATGGAATACACTATTATGGTAGCCGAAACAATGGATTCACCTGCTACATTACAATATCTTGCACCTTATATAGGAGCAGCTCTAGCTGAATATTTTATGTAACGTGAACAACATACTTTAATAATTTATGATGATCTCTCCAAACAAGCACAAGCTTATCGCCAAATGTCTCTTCTATTAAGAGGACCTCCTAGTCGTGAAGCTTATCTGGGAGATGTTCTTTATTTGCATTCATGCCTTTCAGAAAGAGCTGCTAAATCAAGTTCTCGTTTAGGTGAAGGAAGTATGACCACTTTACCAATAGTTGAGACTTAATCTGGGGATGTTTCAGCTTATATCCCCACTAATGTAATTTCCATTGCAGATGGACAAATATTTTATCTGTCGATCTATTCAATGCTGGAATCTGACCTACTATTAATGTGGGTATTTCTGTTTCCAGAGTGGGATCTATAGCTCAAATTAAAGCTATGAAACAAGTAGTCAGCAAATCAAAATTGGAACTAGCTCAATTAGCAGAATTAGAAGCCTTTTCACAATTCACTTCTGATCTCGATAAAGCTACTTAGAATCAATTGGCAAGAGGTCAACGATTACGCGAGTTGCTCAAACAATCTCAGTCAAATCCTCTCGCGGTAGAAGAACAAATAGCTACTATTTATACTGGGGTGAATGGATATCTTGATCCATTAGAAATTGGACAAGTAAAGAAATTTATTGTTCAGTTGCGTACTTACTTAAAAAAGAATAAACCTAAATTCCAAGAAATTATATCTTCTACCAAGGCATTCACTGAAGAAGCAAAAATCCTTTTGAAGGGAACTATTCAAGAACAAATTGAGTTCTTTCTACTTCAAGAACAAACATAAATTTCTCATTCTTATTCTTAGTCTTAGTACAAGACTAATTGTTGAGAAATATATATCTTTGATCCGAATCATTAGAAAAGAAATGGGTTTCTTGACATGGCCATTAAAGAAAAAGAATAGTTGAAAAAAAAGAAATCACATCCAATAGGATTTGAATCTATACCAAAGGTTTAGAAGACCTCTGTCCTATCCATTAGACAATGGACACTTTTTCATTCCCATCTTCTTCTTTCGTAGTCTTCACTTTTTGTTTGGATAAAATCTGATTACACAAAAATAAATTATTTTTTATTCCCTAGAAACAAAAAAAGGATGCATATTCCATTTTATGATGTATGCATATGTATAAGAAATATGGAGCGGGTAGCGAGAATCAAACCCGCATCGTTAGCTTGGAGTCTAGGAGTTATATAGTCGACGTTGGTTGATCATTTTTAACGTCTCTAATTCAAAACCGAATATGAAATTTTGGTTTCATTCGGCTTCTTTATGGAAAATAGATGTATTTCCAAATCTAAGATGTTAAACGAAAAACAGAAATAAAAAAGTTTCAATGTATGAAGGAAGTCCTAATAAAATTAGATCCATAACATCTATGTCAGCTTGTCTGTCTAAATGCACCAAGAATATTCACTTTCTAGATGATCCCTCTATATCTAGAGTAGGGAGATTATACCAAATCTATCTAGTCTAGTTACTTCATTCTCTATTTCTACTCATGAGATATTGGGGAAAATAATTTTGTTTTTCCACCGAGCTGAAACAATATGCCGATGATTCTAGTAAACCAAAACCCTCGTTCTCTAGCTAATTAGCTTCAATTTTCCTTTTACAACAAAAAAATTGAAGATCTAATTATGATTGGAAATAAACTTTTGGATCTTTATCCATTGATCTTTTCTTCATACTTATATTCATACTTATTCAATTGGAAGAGTTGATCCAATTCAAAATAAAAAAAATTATGCTTCGCAACTCCACAATCCATTTTTTTTATGGAATTTTGGATACAAATCATGAGAATGTATATATTGCCTCAAATATGCCATTGAGAGGTAAAGGATTAAACCTTTTAAATTTTCAAAATAAAGTTTTGTAGTTTTTTATTTTGAATAAAAATACTGAAATACCCTTTAAATATTTAAGGGGTTAATAGAATGAATCACACTTTTACCACTAAACTATATCCGCTACCATATATATATTATGATATATAAATAACCATTTTTCGAAGACAAAACAAAAAAATTGAGATGCAATCAAAACAAAATTGCATCAAAATCATGAAAATTCTAGTATTTACACATACGCTGACTGGGGATTCAAAAAAAAACCGGTGATAGCAAAAAGCTTATTTAAATACCAGAAAAAAGGGGTTATACTTTTTCTTTGCTAGTAAGTCATTATTGGACTGGTAGTCCCAGCCCGAAGAAGTCATTAAAGCTGGACCATAAAAATGATGAATTCTGCATATATGGTTCTTTTTTTTTTTTGCTTCTCAACTACTAGATCTTATGAATTTGGTTAAATTAGATCTAAAATTTATTTTAAATTTAAATAAATAAAATAAAGCTTGGCTTTTTTTAGGGGGGGCTCAATTAATTATATTTCTATTCAAAATATGTGCGTTTTGAGATATTGTTATATATATTAACATTTATACATATTAGAATTTAAAATTTTGAGATATTATATTAATATTATTGAGATATTTTTTAATTATATAAACAACATATAATTAACATGTTTTATGTTTTTGTTTATGTAAATAAAATGAAATTTTTTAATATAAATTAAATGAAATTAATTGATCTATGAATGATTGATTAAATTAAAAGAAATACTGGCCCGACCAAAATTTAACCGGGCTGGGGGAATACACTTTTGTACCTATTCAAAGAAGTAAGCTATTCTTTCTATGGGGATGGGAATATCTATTTCAAATCATTATTGAAATTTAATTGCTTGTGGATATTGTATAATTTTTCTATATCATAGAATCCTTGAATCCTTAGAACTAGAGTTTTTATCAACTTTTACTTCGCATATCACATAAAAAATTTGCAGTTTTGATTTGAATTGGGAGAGATGGCCGAGTGGACTAAAGTGGCGGATTGCTAATATGTTGTATGAGTGATTCATACAGAGGGTTTGAATCCCCTCTCCCTTCTCCTTCTTTCTGATCTCTTGAGAGTTTCGAATTCCGAAAAATCTCAATCCTTTCATATTTTTTTTTCATTTCTCACACCCAGGATTACACCCTGGATCATTAGATAAGAATCTGAATACCAAGAGGGAAACAAAGAATATCACCACTATGTAAATGAAGAGTTTGAGAGTAAGCATTACACAATCTCCAAAATAAGATCATTTTTTTTGAAAGAGGAATAGATTAGTTATTTTTTTAGTAATAAAATAATAAAAAAATAAGGCATATCAGATCCTATCCATTTTTCAAATCTTTTTTTTTTTGAATGAATCAGGAATTTAGAATTTAGGAGAGTATTAAAGATTTTATCTAAAACTTACAGCAGCTTGCCAAACAAAGGCTAAAAGAAAAAAGAGTATAGGTATGACGGGCATAACGTCTACCATTCGGTTGAAAAGGGCATAAGCCTCAGGTAATTTGGCAAAGAAAAAGCTACTCGAATAAAAGACAAAATTAATATAGATACAAATTAAATTAAAGATATTAAGCATAACAAACATTTTGTTCTTGCAGATGATATAATTTGATATTTGATTTTGATTGAGTTATTTTTGAAATTTTAAGAAGTGAAATAAAAAAAAGAAGATCAAATAATTCCTTTTTTCTTCCAACTCTTCCAAATTAAAAATCTTTCTCCCGTTCCAAAATAAAATGATAATAAAGAATAATAAGTAATTCTGCTTTCCTGCAATATCTTAATTGAATTATACAATGATCAAAGAATCTTTTTATTCTATATCATGTGTCGAATCCTAGTAACGATGTCTATCCTATGTATTTGGGTTGGAATTGACTATTATCTAATATAATTACATTATTAGTGTTTAATAGTGTTGAACAAAAATCAAAATGGGGCATGGCCAAGCGGTAAGGCAGCGGGTTTTGGTCCCTTTACTCGGAGGTTCGAATCCTTCTGCCACAGATCAGATTGTTCCTGACTTTTAAGAAAAATTCTCAGAATGATATTTTTTCTTCTATTTGGTTTCTCACAAACATAATCAAGTCTTAAATACAAATGAAAAAAAAGTATATTATATGCTCGTATTACTCATTTATATTGAAATTGATTGAAATTGAAGATAACTATTTAAGTTTAAGTTAATTACTTAGAGAAGCCCCTATATTTAGTATTTACGAAATTAAATTATCACACGATGCATTCTGAGTTGAAATGCAAAAGAAAGACCTCTCTATGTCCTTTCCAAACCAAAATCCTCCCAAAATAAATAAATGGGGTATACTAATTCTACATTAAATATATTTTGTGTGGAGATTAAAGAGTAAGGAGTTTTTGGTACTAATTTTCTCACCGGTCTTAAGCTTAAAGTTTATAAAGCTTGGATAGGAAAACTAAAAATCGAAAAATGGGAAATTGTATTTGGACTTATTCAAATGAGTAATTGTAAATCAATGTAGTGTATCGACTAGTAGGGCAATAATATATTTATATATTCTATTTACATTATGGAAATGGAATATGGAACTGGTGATGGAGTTGATGAGAAGATTCAGGAATCCGAAGTAAATGCATAAAATAAATGAAAAAGGCCTGTGATATGATATTATATATTGTTATTATATTTATTCTTTTATTTCAATATTCAGTAACAATGGCCAAGAGCCCTTTTTCTCCATTAAGTAAAAAGTATCTACGATTCCTTAAACATTTATGAGTACCTTCGGTAACAATAGTTCATTGTATATGAGGGATACCAAAGAAAAGATAATAGTCTTATATATATTAATATTTTCTTTTTCATAGGAAAGCAAGAATAAGGAACTTAATCTGACCTTACGTGAAACCTTTTCTATTCCATACCTATGGAAAAACTAGATTCTCAATCTACATTCCTAATTAAAATTTCAATTAAACCATTGATAATTCAATTGGATATGGTCAAATTTGCATCTCTTTAGTGAATGAGATATTTGATTTACTTACTAATTTAATTTGTTTTCTCAACATTTGATTTATATTGACAATAATATACTGAACAAATATAATTCGATCATGGATAAATGGATCTATTTATATCCACCCTATATTGAAATTGAGCTGATTGGTTTTTTTCCTTCACTTCAATCAAATGGTTGGTTGTCGGATTTATTCTATAGTTATGGAAGACAAGGCATATTTTAGTAACATTAACAAAAATAAAAAATCAAAATTGAGAAAATCAAAATAAATGTCAATTTTTACATTTCAATTAATAGTTTGTTTGTTGTTTTTTAAGCGGATACACCGTTTTAGTATTTTGGTGTTCATTCATAAGTTCATAATTGGTTATTAAAAAATTCTTCTTTTTTTTAGTTCAATGTTTTGTTTTTGTCGGGATCGCGCATTGCAATTCAATTGGTCTTTTTTTTTATTTCGATCATATCTATATACAATATTAATCCGGGTTGCTATCTCAATGGTAGAGTGCTCAGCTTTTAATGCGACTATGATCTTTTGCACATTTGGATGAAGCACCAAACTCATCTAGAATATTGGTAGAGTCTACAAGACCATGACTGATCCTGAAAGGTAATGAATGGGGAAAACAGAACGTCGTAATAAAAAAAAAAGAAATTTGGAATTTAAAATTTAAAAAATCAAAATGGAATTTTGGGTTTATTCTTTAGGTCTAGTGGATAAATGGATAGAGTCTTATGATCCCAATTTGGGTAAAATAAAAAGCAATGAGCTTATATTCTTAATTTGAATAATTAATTATCTGATCTAATTATATGTTAAAATTAATTAATACCTGATGGGGGAAAGGATTCTCGCATAAATGATTGTTTTTATTTTTATTTTTTCAATCCTAGCTATTCTTTATTCTAATTATAGTAGAATTATGGTTTGGATACAAATGTGTAGAAGAAATCGTATATTGATAAAGAGACTTTATTCCAAAGTCAAAAGAGCAATTATGTTGCAAAAATAAAGCATTTTTACACTCTTGTAATTTTAACAAACATAAAAACATAAACCCATTGGAGAGAAAAGTAGAGAAAAAGATCTGTTGATTGGACTCTCCCTGTCTTCGGGTATATATTTTCTTACTATTACTATATACATAATATATATCCTATCTGACCGTATTACACTATATATAATTTGATAACCCAAGAAATGCCCCACATTTGTTGTTCAAGTAGAAATGAAAATGGAAGAATTACAAGGCTATTTAGAGAAAGATGGATCTAGGCAAAGGCACTTCTTATATTTGCTTCTCTTTCAGGAGTATATTTATACATTTGCATATGATCATGGTTTAAATGGTTTGATTTTTGTAGAAAGTTTGGATTATGACAATAAATCTAGTTCAGTACTTGTGAAACAAGTAATTATTCAAATGTATCAACAAAATTATTTGATTTATTCAGTTGATGATTCGAGCCAAAATCAAAGCATTGGGCACAACAATTTTTTTTATTCCCAAATGATATTAGAAGGTTTTGCAGTCATTATGGAAATTCCATTCTTGCTGTGATTAGGGTCTTCCCTTGAACAAAAGGAAATACCCAAATCTCAAAATTTGCGATCTATTCATTCAATGCTTCCTTTTTTTAGAGGACAAATTTTCACATTTTAATTTTGTGTCAGATATCTTAATACCCCATCCCACCCATCTGGAAATCTTGGTTCAAATCCTTCAATGCTGGACCCAAGATGTTTCTTCTTTGCATTTATTGTTATTCTTTCTTCATGAATATTATATTTGGAATAGTTTCATTACTCCAAAAAAATCTATTTACATCATTTCAATTTCAAATTCAAAAGAAAATCAAAGATTTTTTCAATTCCTATATAATTCTTATGTCTCTGAATGTGAATTTATATTAGTTGTTTTTTTGTAAACAATTCTCTTATTTACTATCAACATCTTATGGGGCTTTTCTTGAGCGAACGCATTTCTATGGAAAAATAGAATAGATTTTTACAGTAGCGTGTTCTAATTATTTTCATTTTCAGAAGACCTTGTGGTTCTTTAGGGATCCTTTAATGCTTTATGTTTGATATCAAGAAAAAGCAATTCTGGCTTCAAAGAGAACTCATCTTATGATGAAGAAATGGATATCTTACTTTGTCAATTTTTGGCAATATTATTTTTGGTCTCAACTGCATAGGATTCATATAAACCAATTATTAAATTATTCTTTCTATTTTCTGGGTTATCTTTTAAGTGTACTAATAAGTCTTTTGGTGGTAAGGAATCAAATGCTAGAAAATGCATTTTTAATAGATACTCTTACTAAGAAATTCAATACTATGGTTTCAGTTATTCCTCTTATTCGATCATTGTCTAAAGCAAAATTTTGTACTATATCTGGGCATTCTATTAGTAAGCCAATCTAGTCTGATTTATTGGATTTGGATATTATTCATCGATTTAGTCAGATATGTAGAAATCTTTCTCATTACCATAGTGGATCCTCAAAAAATTAGGGTTTGTATTGAATAAAGTATATACTTTGGCTTTCATGTGCTAGAACTTTGGCTCGTAAACATAAAAGTATAGCATGTGCTTTTTTGCAAAGATTAGGTTTGGGATTATTGGAAGAATTCTTTATTGAAGAATAACAAATTCTTTCTTTAATCTTACCAAAAGCCCCTTTTCATGATTGATCATGAGACCTTAACCTTATGTAATATAATGCAAATTCCATTTATGAAAATAAAACGGAAATTTGATCATTGATCAAGAAAAATTTATGAATTTGCATTCTGAAATGCTCATGGAATAGTGTAGTGGTTGAATCAACCAACTATTCCGATTTTTTTTTCAGGGTCTAAGTTGTATATGTAAACATAGGGAAAGTCGTGTGCAATGAAAAATGCAAGCATGGTTTGGGGAGAGGTTTTTTTGTCTATTAGAACAAGAAGGAAAAATTATCTACTCCTTCTGACTAGTTTTGGGTTCAAGTCCTGGACAACCCATAAGAAAGGAACAAGGTTTTTTTCTATTAGAATTTGAAAATTCAAATTATTTGATTGATTTGATTTAGAAATTATTCTTGTCAATTTAGTCAGATAAATAGAAATCTACGGTACGAGGATTGGTTGACATTAACATATAGCATATGTTATACTCTTAAATAACAAGCCTTCATATTATCTATATCTAGATTTTAGATAACTAGAGTTAATACATGTGCTTGGGAGTCCTTGAAAATAGAATAAACCAAGATCTTATCATGACTGCAATTTTAGAGAGACACGAAAGTGCAAGCCTATGAGGTCGTTTCTACAACTGGATAACCAGCACTGAAAACCATCTTTGCATTGGGTGGTTTGGTGTTTTGATGATCCCTACCTTATTGACCACAACTTCTGTATTTATTATCGCCTTCATCACTGCTCCTTCAGTATATATTGATGGTATGTGTGAACCTATCTCCGGGTCTCTACTTTATGGAAACAATATTATCTTTGGTTCCATTATTCCTACTTCTGCAGCTATCAGTTTGCATTTTTATCCGATATGGGAAGTGGCATCTGTTGATGAGTGGTTATACAATGGTGGTCCTTATGAGCTAATTGTTCTACACTTCTTACTTGGTGTAGCTTGTTATATGGGCCGTGAGTGGGAACTTAGTTTTCATCTGGGTATGCGTCCTTGGATTGCTGTTGCATATTCAGCTCCTGTTGCAGCTGCTACTGCTATTTTCTTGATCTACCCTATTGGGCAAGGAAGTTTTTCTGATGGTATGCCTTTAGGTATTTCTGGTACTTTCAATTTTATGATTGTATTCTAGGTAGAACACAATATCCTTATGCATCCATTTCATATGTTAGGTGTAGCTGGTGTATTCGATGGCTCCCTATTTAGTGCTATGCATGGTTCTTTGGTAACCTCTAGTTTGGTTAGGGAAACCATTGAAAATGAATCTGCTAATGAAGGTTACAGATTTGGTCAAGTGGAAGAAACTTATAATATCATAGCTGCTCATGGTTATTTTGGCCGATTGATCTTCCAATATGCTAGTTTCAACAATTCTCGTTCCTTACATTTCTTCTTGGCTGCTTGGCCTGTAGTAGGTATTTGGTTTACTACTTTGGGTATTAGTAGTATGGCTTTTAATTTAAATGGTTTCAATTTCAACCAATCTGTAGTTGATAGTCAAGGCCGTGTCATTAACACTTGGGCTGATATTATAAATCGTGCTAATCTTGGTATGGAAGTAATGCATGAACATAATGCTCACAACTTCCCTCTAGACCTAGCCGCTATTGAAGCCCCATCTACAAATGGATAAGACTTTTGTCTTAATGTATATGGATTGTTGAAGGAGCAATATCCAATATCTTGTTCCAGAGCAAGAGATTTGGTATTGCTCCCCCTCTTGAAGTCGAGTTCTTTATCTTTATCATAAGGCTATCTCCTACCAATGAATGATAACTACTTTTGCTGCTTTACTAAAATAGAAAATAAAAATGAAAAAATTAATGATGAGATTTATTATCATTTCTCGCATGTCTCGTGAAAGTCAGAGTAGGGGTGAATTCTCCCAATTTGTGACCTACCATCTGATCTGTTATATAAATAGGTAAATATTCTTTTCCATTATGAATGGAGATTGTATGTCCAATCATTGCGGGTATAATGGTAGATGCCCGAGACCAAGTTACTATTATTTCTTTCTCCTCCCTCATGTTGAGTTTTTCCATTTTTCCTGATAAATGATTAGCTACAAAAGGATTTTCTTTTTAGTGAACGTGTCACAATGGATTACTTCTTTATTTTTACATTTTAAACTATGCTCAATATCTCAATCTAATAAGCTAAGAATAAATACAATAATGATGAAGGGAAAAAAGGGAAAATCCTTTAGCTAGATAAGGGGTGGACATAGCCAAGTGGATCGAAGCAGTGGATTGTGAATCCACCATGCGCGGGTTCAATTCCCATCGTTCACCCATCACATTATTGCAAATTACAAAAATTCAATTTTTAATATTCCTATTTACGGCGATGAAGAATAAAACTATCACTGTATTTTTTCCTTTTCCTACTTCTTCTTCCAAGTGCAGGATAACGCCAAGGGGTTGTGGGTTTTTTTCTACCAATATAGGCTCTTCCTTCACCACCCCCATGGGGGTGGTCTACATGATTCATAACTACTCCTCTTACTACAGGGCGCTTACCTAGCCAAGACTTAGATCCAACTCTACCCAAAATTTTTTGGTTCACCCCAACATTACCCACTTGTCCAACTATTGCTAAGCAGATTTTGGATATCAAACGAAACTCCCCAGATGGTAATTATAATGTGGCCAATTTACTCTCTTTTGCAATCAGTTTCACTATAGCACCTGCTGCTCTAGCTAATCGTCCACCCTTTCCAAATGTGATTTCTATATTATGTATGGCCGTGCCTAAGGGCATATTGGTTGAAGTAGATTCTTCTTTTCTATCAATAAAAACCCCTTCCCAAACTGTACAAGCTTCTTCCAAAGCATACGACTTTCTAGATGTATATGATGATATCTAGATAGATGGATCTCACATGAATTGTATGATGAAATACCACATGAGTGGATATATAGGAATCCAAATCTACCGAATCACTCATGTTATGATCTTCTACATCCTAGGTCTCCCCATTCTGTCATCTGACTTATGTTCTTCATGTAGCATTCAGACCAAATGACTCTATGAAATTACATTGCTACTTCCACATATTGCGGGTAACGTAGGAGACATCTCTATTTTTCCCCCAGGGATCTTTCTAATTACTACTGCTTAGCTTTCAATTCACCTCTGACCATCAAATTAAATGGGAATAACCCATCCTCCTCTCTTTGAAAGAAGGGTGTTTCCCATTCTGTGTGTGCTTTAAACAATTTTGTCTTATCAATATTACCATATCTCTAGAGTCAATAATTTTCTATGAGGAACTACTAAACTCAATCACTTGCTGCCATTACTCAATAATTTTCTATTGATGTCTATCTCGTAGAGGTACTCAAATTGGATCAGTGATCAATTTCTAGGTTTCGTCATAAACCTAATTTGTTACTTCCAATTATGTAAATCAATAGTTCAAACCGCACTCAAAGGTAGGGCATTTCCCATTGATATAGGAACTTTTGTACCAGAAACAATGGTATCTCCAATTATAGCCCCTCTGGGATGTAAAATATATCTCTTCTCACCATCCCCATAGTGTATGAGACAAATGTATGCATTTCAATTAGGGTCATATTCTATTGTTACGATTCTACCAGATATGTCTTTTTCATTCCGTCGAAAATCAATTTTATGGTATAGATGCTTATGACCTCCCCCTCTATGCCCTGCGTTAATGATTCCTCTAGCATTACGACCTTTACCACAATGATGTTGTCCATAGATCAAATTATTTCATAGATTGGATTTCACTTGACTGTCTACGATTCCATTGTGTGTGTTTGGGGTAGAAGTTTTGTATAAATGTATCGCCGTGTTATTAAGTATTTTCCTTTAAGTTCTTTTCTCTATAAGAGATGGAATAGAATAACCTGGTTGAAGCATAATGATCATATGTCTGTAATGCATTGTATGTCCCATAATAGGTCCCATTCTTCTACCCTTTCCGGGGAGTCAATGACTATTCATAGCTATTACCTTGACACCAAAGAAGAGTTCGACCCAATGCTTTATTTTTGTCCTAGTTGATCCTAATTCGACATTAGAAGTATATTGATTGTTCCCCAATAACCGAATACTTTTTTTTGTAAGTACTACATATTTGATTACATCCATAAATCCATTTTATTCCCTATGAGTTCTAGTATTAATAAGAATTCTAGTTCTTACTATTGATATGTTATGGTATGAATATACCAATTCATTACGTATGGATGATGAGATTCCATTGATACAAAGCTAATTCCAATAGACTTATTGAATGTTCCCATTGGCATGCATCCAGTAGGAATTGAACCTACGAATTTGCCAATTATGAGTTGGGCGCTTTAACCATTCAGCCATGGATGCTTAACAGGGATCATCGTACATCGTGAATAACCAAATTCCAATTGAAATGAAATCTTTAGGAGGAATCAATGAAATGACATCAATTCAATTCCTGGATCTTCGAATTGAGAGAGATATGGAGAGAAATCAAGAATTCTCACTATTTCTTAGATTCATGGATCAAATTCGATTCAGTAGGATCTTTCACTCACATTTTTTTCCACCAAGAATATTTTATGAAGCTCTTTGACCCCAAAGTTGGGAGTATCCGACTTTCACGTGATTCACAAAGTTCAACAAGCAATCGATATTTCACAATCAAAGGTGTAGTACTGCTTGTAGTAGCGGTCCTTATATCTCGTATTAACAATTGAAAGATGGTCAAAAGAAAAAATGTCTATTTTATGGTGCTTCTTCCATACCTATGAATTCCATTGTACCCAGAAATGAGACATTGGAAGAATCTTTTTGGTCTTCCAATATCAATAGGTTGATTGTTTCGCTCCTGTATCTCCAAAAAAGGAAAAAGATTTCTGAGGGTTATTTCATGGATTTGCAAGAGCGTACTTGGGTTCTCCCAATAAATAAAAAGTGTATCATGCCTGAATCTAACCAGGGTTTGTGGTGGTGGAGGAACCGGATCAGAAAAAGGAGGGATTCTAGTTGTAAGATATCTAATGAAACTGTAGCAAGAATTGAGATCTCATTCAAAGAGAAAGATAGCAAATATCTGGAGTTTCTTTTTTTATTCTATACGAATAATCTGATCTGCAAGGACCATGATTGGGAATTGTTTGATCATCTTTCTCTGAGGAAGAAGTGAAACATAATCAACTTGAATTTAGGACTTAAAATCTTAGGGAAGACTTGATTTGTTATCTCATGTCTACTTTTCATGAAAAAAGACCAATTGAAGGGGAGGGTTTCTTCAAACAACAAAGAGTTGAGGCAACTATTCAATCAAATGATATTGAGAATGTTTCCCATCTCTTCTCGAGAAACAAGTGGGGTATTTCTTCGCAAAATTGTGCTCAATTTCATATGTGGCAATTCTACCAAGATCTCTTCATTAGTTGGGGAAAGAATCAGCACGAATAGGATTTTTTGAGGAATATATTGAGAGAGAATTTGATTTGGTCAGACAATGTATGGTTGGTAAACAAGGATCAGTTTTTAGCAAGGTATGGAATGTAGTGTCAAATATTCAATATGATTCCACAAGATCTATTTTCGTTCAAGTAACAGATTCTAGCCAATGGAAAGGATCTTCTGATCAATCTAGAGATCATTTTTTACTCCATTAGAATTGTGGATTCAAAATATCATACATTGATCGATCAAACAGAGATTCAGCAAGTAATAGAAATTTTGATTCTTTCGGATCCTTCCTTTCTTCAAACGGAATGAACAGAGATAGAATTAGATCAATTCTCGAAATGCCTTTTTGGATCTTCCTCAATGTCCCGGTTATTCACAGAATGTGAGAAGCAGATGAATAATCATCTGCTTTCAGAAGAAACTAAACTTGGGAATCCTACAATATCAATTCATTCTTTTTTCTCTTACAGATGGTCAGAACTTCATCAGGGTTTGAATCCTACTGAGAGGTCCACTAGAGATTAGAAATTTTTGAAGAAAAAACAAGATGTTTCTTTTGTCCCTTCCAGGAAATTGAAAAATAAATTAATGGTTGATATATTCAAGATAATTATGTATTTACAAAATACCATCTCAATTCATCCTATTGCATCAAATCCGAGATGTGATATGGTTCTGAAGGATGAACCAGATATGGACAGTTCCAATAAGATTTCATTCTTGAACAAAAATCCATTTTTGGATTTATTGCATCTATTGCATGACGGGAATCGTGTTACACCATGATTTTGAATCAGAAGAGAGATTTCAAGAAATGGCAGATCTATTCACTCTATCAATAACCGAGCCAGATCTAGTGTATCATATGGGATTTGCCTTTTCTATTGATTCCTATGGATTGGATGCAAAAAAATTATTGAATGAGGTATTCAACTCCATAGATGAATCAAAATCAAAAAAGAAATCTTTATTGGTTCTACCTCCTCTTTTTTATGAAGAGAATGAATCTTTTTATCGAAGGATTAGAAAAAAATCGGTCTGGATCTACTGCGGGAATGATTTGGAAGATCCAAAACTAAAAACAATGGTATTTGCTAGCAACAACATAATGGAGGCAGTCAATCAATATAGATTGATCTGATATCAGATTCAAATCCAATATAGAACCTATGGGCACATAAGAAATGTATCAAATAGATTCCTTTTAATGAATAGATCCGATTGCAACTTCAATATGGAATTCAAAGGGATCAAATAGAAAATGATACTCTGAATCATATAACTATAATGAAATATATGATCAACCAACATTTATCAAATTTGAAAAAGAGTAAATGATTTGATCCTCTTATTTCTCGAACCGAGAGATCCATGAATCAGGATTCTGATGCATATAGATACAAGTGGTCCAATGGGAGCAAGAATTTCTAGGAGCATTTGGAACATTTCATTTCTGAATAGAAGAACTATTTTCAAGTAGTGTTCGATCAATTACGTATTAATCAATATTCAATTGATTGGTCCGAGGTAATCGACAAGCAAGATTTGTCTAAGTCACTTCATTTCTTTTTGTTCAAGTCACTTCCCTTTTGTCCAAGTCACTTCCCTTTTACATTGTGAGTATCAGGGATATATACCCATTCATAGGCCCAAGATCCACATCTATGAATTGAAAGGTCTGAATGATCAACTCTGCAATCAGTTGTTAGAATCAATAGTTGTTCAAATCGTTCATTTGAATAAAATGAAACCCTTCTTATTGGATGATCATGATACTTCCCAAAGACCAAAATTCTTGATCAATGGAGGAACAATATTACTATTTTTGTTCAAAAAGATACCAAAGTGGATGATTGACTCATTCCTTACTAGAAATAATCATAGGAAATCCTTTGATAACACAAATTTCTATTTCTCAATGATATCCCACGATCAAGATGATTGGCTGAATACCGTGAAACCATTTCATAGAAGTTCATTGATATTTTCTTTTTATAAAGCAAATCGACTTCGATTCTTGAATGATCCACATCACTTCTAGTTCTATTGTAACAAAAGATTCCCTTTTTATGTGGAAAAGACCCATATCCATAATTATGATCTTACATATGGACACTTCCTCAATATCTTGTTCATTCACAAAAAAATAGTTTCTTTGTGTGTTGGTAAAAAAAATATTTTTTTGGAGAGAGAGACTACTTCACCAATCGAGTCATAGGTATCTGACATATTCATACCTAACAATTTTCCACAAAGTGGTGATGAAACATATAAATTGTACAAATCTTTCCATTTTCCAATTCGATCTGATCCATTAGTTTGTAGAGCTATTTATTTGATCACAGACATTTCTACAACACCTCTAACAGAGGAACAAATAGCCAATTTTGAAAGAACTTATTGTCAGCCACTTTCAGATATGAATCTATCTGATTCAGAAGGGAAGAACTTGCATCAATATCTCAGTTTCAATTCAAATGTGGGTTTGATTCACACTTCATGTTCTGAGAAATATTTACCATCCGGAAAGAGGAAAAAATAGAGTCTCTGTCTAAAGAAATGCATTGAGAAAGGGCAGATGTATAGAACCTTTCAATGAGATAGTGCTTTTTCAAATATCTCAAAATGGAATCTATTTTGAATGTATATGCCATGGCTCCTTACTTTGACAGGGTGCAAATATCTAAATTTCACCCTTTTAGATAGTTTCTTAGACCCATTGCCAATACTAAGTATAAGTAGCAGTCAAAAATTTGTATCCATTTTTCATGATATTATGCACGAATCAGATATATCATGGCCTATTCCTCAGAAAAAATTATGGGTGATTCTTCCATAATGGACTCTAATAAGTGGATTTCGAGTAAGTGTTTACCAAATATTCTTCTTCTGTCCGAAGAAATGATTCATCAAAATAATGAGTCACTTGTTCTATTGACATGGACACATCTGAGATCAAGAAATGCTTGGGAGTTCCTCTATTCAATCCTTTTCCTTCTTCTTGTTGCTGGATATCTTGTTCATATATAGCTTCTCTTTGTTTTTCGAGCCTCTAGTGAGTTATAGATAGAGTTAGCAAAGATCAAATCTTTGATGATTGCATCATACATGATTGAGTTGCGAAAACTTCAGTATAAGTATCCTACATCTGAACTTAATTCTTTTTGGTTAAAGAATCTCTTTCTAGTTGCTATAGAATAATTAGGAGATTCTCTAGAAGAAATACGGGATTCTACTTTTGGTGGCAACATGCTATTGGGTGGCGGTCCCGCTTATGGGATCAAATCAATACGTTCTAAGAAGAAATATTTGAATATCAATCTCATCAATCTTATAAGTATCATACCAAATCCCATCAATCGAATCACTTTTTCGAGAAATACAAGACATTTAAGTCATACAAGTAAAGAGATCTATTCATTGATAAGAAAAAGAAAAAACATGAACGGTGATTGGATTGATGATAAAATAGAATCCTGGGTCGTGATTCAGTTCTCCACCTTAATGACAGAAAAAAGGATTGATCAAATTCTATTGAGTCTGACTCATGGTGATCATTTAGCAAAGAATAACTCTGGTTATCAAATGATTGAACAACTGGGATCAATTTACTTATGATACTTAGTTGACATTCATAAAAAGTATCTAATGAATTATGAGTTCAATAGATCCTGTTTAGTAGAAATACGGATATTCCTTGCTCATTATCAGACAATCGCTTATTCACAAACCTCATGTGCGGCTAATAGTTTTCATTTCCCATCTCATGGAAAACCCTTTTCACTCCACTTAGCCCTATCCTCTTCTAGCGGTATTTTAGTGATAGGTTCTATAGGAACTGAACGGTCCAATTTGCTCAAATACCTAGTGACAAACTCCTATGTTCATTTCATTACGGTATTTCCGAACAAGTTCCTGGATGACAAGCCTAAAGGTTATCTTATTGATGATAGTGACGATATTGATGATAACTTTGATATGGAGCTGCTAATTATGATGAATGTGCTAACTATGTATATGACACTGAAAATAGACCAATTTGCTATCACCATTCAATTCAAATTAGCAAAAGCAATGTCTCCTTGCACAATATGGATTCCAAACATTCATGATCTGTATGTGAATGAGTCAAATTACTTATCCCTTGGTCTATTAGAGAACTATCTCTCTAGGGATTGTGAAAGATGTTCCACTAGAAATATTCTTGTTATTGCTTCATCTCTTATTCCCAAAAAAGTGGATCCCGCTCTAATAGCTCTGAATAAATTAAATACATGCATTAAGATATGAAGGCTTCTTATTCCACAACAATCATGGGTTACAATGCACGAGATCTTGTAGCACTTATCAATGAGGCCCTATCAATTAGTATTACGCAAAGGAAATCAATTATAGAAACTAATACAATTATATCAGCTCTTCATAGACAAACTTGGGATTTGTGATCCCAGGTAGGATCAGTTCAGGATCATGGGATCCTTTTATATCAGATAGGAAGGGCTGTTGCACAAAACATACTTCTAAGTAATTGCCCCATAGATCCTATATCTATCTATTAGAAGAAGAAATCACGTAAGGAAGGGGATTCTTATTTGTATGAATGGTACTTCGAACTTGGAATGAGCATGAAGAAATTAACGATACTTCTTTATCTTTTGAGTTGTTCTGCCAGATCCATCACTCAAGATCTTTGGTCTTCACCCGGACCCGATGAAAAAAATTGGATCACTTCTTATGGATTCATTGAGAATGATTCTGATCTAGTTCATGGCCTATTAGAAGTAGAAGGTGCTCTGGTGGGCTCCTCACGGACAGAAAAGGATTACAGTGAGTTTGATAATAATCGAGTGACATTACTCAAACCAAGGAATCGGTTTGATATGATGCAAAATGGATCTTGTTCTATCATTGATCAGAGATTTCTATATGAAAAAATACAAATCGAAGTTTGAAGAAGGGGAAGGAGAAGGAGCCCTCGACCCACAACAGATAGAGGAGGATTTATTAAATCACATAGTTTGTGCTCCTAGAATATGGCACCCATGTGGTAATCTATTTAATTGTATCAAAAGGCCCACTGAATTGGGATTTCCCTATTGGGCCGGGTCATTTCATGTCAAGTAGATCATTAATCATAAAGAGGATGAGCTTCAAGAGAATGATTTAGAGTTCTTGCAGAGTGGAACCATGCAGTACCAGACATGAGATAGATCTTCCAAAGAACAAGGATTTTTTCGAATAAGCCAATTCATTTGGGAACCTATAGATCCATTCTTTTTCCTATTCAAAGATCAGCCCTTTATCTCTATGTTTTCATGTCAAGAATTCTTTGCAGATGAAGAGATGTCAAAGGGGCTTATTACTTCCCAAACAAATCCTCCTACATCTATATATAAACGCTGGTTCATCAAGAATATGCAAGAAAAACACTTCGAATTGTTGATTCATCGCCAGAGATGGTTTTGAACCAATAGTTCATTATCTAATGGATCTTTCCATTCTAATACTATATCCAAGAGTTATCGGTATTTATAAGATCTATTCCTATCTAACAGAACCCTATTGGATCAAATGACAAATACATTATTGAGAAAGAGATGTCTTTTCCCAGATGAAATGAAACATTTGATTCATGTAACAAGAGAAAGATTTCCCATTCCTTAGCCATAAAGATATGTGGCTATGAAAAGGGGATTAAGTGGAACAGAATTGGCTGGGTGGTAGAGTCATGGAAACACTTGTTTATTCCATATTTTGGACCTTTGCTCCATGGACCAATATGCTACTTATCGCTGAAACAGGAAGAATTGAAATCTTAGATCAAAACACTATGTATGGATGATATGAACTGCCTAAACAAGAATTCTTGAATGGTGAACAACCAGAGCCTCTTACTCACTACATCAAACAATTTCCATTAATGAAACCATGTACATCTATCAGAAAATCAAAAATACACATGTTCGATGAAATGGTTCTTGCTATTTGCTCCAATAATAATCCTTGGTTTAACTGAATAACTAAAGAAAATAGATAAATCTCTCTTTTCATCTCAAGTCGATGGATTTTCTCAATTGGAATATCCCCATATAAATAATACACATTCCAGTTGACCGAGTCTAATTCAAATTTTTGAATTGTTTTGTTCTTAAGCAAAGATATCCATGGAGGCTAGTTCATCCTATTCAGATATTCATGACCAAGAGGTACTAGATTCTCTTTAAAATAGGCCCTGAGAGGAGAAGGAAGGCTGGAATGCCAATCCGTCTATCTATTTTCTAATTCATCCGACCCGATACCATTTTGGGAACGTCTAGTGCCAAAGTCACTGAATGGGTAAGTCACCAATCCCTAAAATAGACTATGTCCTTTATCTACTGGGTTACAGGTACTGGTGGATATTTTATTAGAGGTTTCTATCAATCTACCCTTGTGTGATTCCTATTGAATCATATACTCAGGGGTGGGTGCAGGGCAGGTGATTTCAAAACTGACTCCTCATTCATTAGATAGAGAAGATCACCAAGATTTCATGATCTATTGCCAAACTTATTCCAATTCCAATAGCCTAGACTGGGATCGTGGGGATCGCCAGAATACTTTATATCAATAGATAAGATACTCGGTATATCAATACAATATTGATTCGATCTGAAATCTGTTATTGAATTGCTCATTCAATGAGCATTCTCAATATTATGCCCTGAAGAGGATTCGAACCTCCATGCTCTTTAGCATGAGATTTTGAGTCTCGCGTGTCTACCATTTCACCATCAAGGCATCTTGAAAGTGAGTTGTATTCCATGAATATGATATCTATCTAGTGTCATATATTCCATATATGACAAAATGACAAAGGTGGAGTGTTGGAATATTTCTATCGATCGGTCATAAAGGCCTGAGTTAGACATCAAATTGCTTTGATTTGCATTATCCAGAGGATATCTTATATATATCAAAAAGATGTACAATCAAACCTATTTCTCGATTCAATAGAAGCCCCAAATAAGTGAATATGGTACGAAATAATGATAGATATGGCAAAAGTGGGTCCGATTATGCCTATTCCTAATCCTAAATAGAATGTGAATGTAACGACATAGGGATCCATATGTAAGTAAACATAGTATCTATTTACATATGCTCAAATGAGCCCTTCTCATAATTCTCATAATAAGAATATACATAACCTTATTCTGGTCTAGTTTGGTATGGAGTGAACTTATAATCTGATGATCGAGTCGATTCCATGATTATAAGTTCATAACCCTAGTCCCTTCCCATTTTGGGCGGAACAAATCTACTAATTCTTTTATTCTAGTTAGTAAGAGGGATCTTGATCTAAGAAATAGACCTAGAAGCTAAAAGAGGGTATCCTGAGCAGAATTGGGTTCATTGATATTCTTAGTATAGTAGATGCTATCACACATACAGTCATACTCAATTCAATGGAATTGTTTGATCTTAATGGGGATCTTCTATAATTTTGCATGTGAGGGGTTATTTCTTGGTTTCGTCCAGTCATTAATAGCTTGATTATTTTTAGATAATAGTAGATAGAAACAAGGCTTGTAAGGAGTCCTATTGAAACCAAGAAATATAGGCCCACCTGCCATCCACATTAGAATATATGGAGTTTTCGGAAATAATCTGCTAGTGGAGGAAGACCTCCTAGGGACAAGAGACATAGGGCTGAAGAGAGGGCCAAAAAAGGATCTTTCATGTATAATCTTGCATAATATCAAATGTTATCAGTTCTGGTATGTAGACCAAATGATACAATGCAAGCAAAAGTTCCTAGATTCATGGAGATATAGAACACCATATAAGTTATCATGCTTGCATATCCATCATTTGAGTCT
>RXID01021553.1:1009097-1071597 GCA_005019695.1 Trichopus zeylanicus subsp. travancoricus
TTTAGATCGGGAAAATTGTACGGATTTTATGAAACCATGTGCTATGGTTCGAATCCATAGTCAATCCTATTTTCAATAGGAGCAGTTGACAATGGAATCCCATTTTTCCCATTATTTTACTCTATCCATATCCATAATAGTAATAATGCAAAAAAAAGGCCTGGCTCCAAGTTGTTCAGGAATAGTCGCGTTGAGTTTCTCTACCCTTTGCCTTAGGATTAGTTAGTTCTATTTCTCAATGGGGCCGGGAAGGGATATAACTCAATGGTAGAGTGTCGCCTTGACATGGTGGAAGTCATCAGTTTGAGCCTGATTATCCCTAAATCCAATGGGAGTTTTTCTATTTTGACTTGCCCCCCCACTGTGATTGAACGAGAATGGATAAGAGGCTCGTGGGATTGACATGATAGGGCAGGGATGGCTATATTGCTGGGAGAGAACTCCAGGCTAATATGAAGTGCATGGGTACAAGTTATGCCTTGAAATGAAAGACAGTTCTAAATCCACTTTGTCCACGAACAAGGAAGCTATAAGTAATGCAACTATGAATCTCATGGAGAGTTTGATCCTGGCTTAGGATGAACACTGGCAACATGCTTAACACATGCAAGTCAGATGGGAAGTGGTGTTTCCAGTGGCAAATGGGTGAGTAATGCATAAGAACCTGCCCTTGGGAGGGGAACAACAACTAGAAATGGTTGTTAATACCCCATAGATTGAGGAGCAAAAGGAGGAATTCACTTGAGGAGGGGCTCGCATTTGATTAGCTAGTTGGTGAGGCAATAGCTTACCAAGGTGATGATCAGTAGCTAGTCCAAGAGGATGATCAGCCACACTGGGATTAAGACACAACAGAGACTCTTATGGGAGGCAGCAATGGGGAATTTTCCACAATGGGTGAAAGCCTGATGGAGCAATGTCGCATGGAGGTAGAAGGCCCACGGGTCGTGAACTTCTTTTCTTGGAGAAGAAGCAATGACGGTATCTGAGGAATCAGCATCAGCTAACTCTGTGCCAACAGCCGTGGTAAGATAGAGGATGCAAGCATTATCTAGAATGATTGGGCATAAAGCATATGTAGGTGGGTTTTCAATTCCGCCATCAAATCCCAGGGCTCAACCTTGGACAGGAGGTTGAAACTACCAAGCTGGAGTACAGTAGGGGCAGAGGGAATTTCCAATGGAGTGGTGAAATGCATAGAGATAGAAAAGAACACCAACAGTGAAAGCACTCTACTAGGCTGACACTGACACTGAGAGACGAAAACTAGGAGAGCAAATGGGATTAGATACCCTAGTAGTCCTAGCCGTAAATGATGGATACTAGGTGCTAGGCGTATCGACCCATGTAGTGCTATAGTTAACGCGTTAAGTATCCCACCTAGGGAGTACATTTGCAAGAATAAAACTCAAAGGAATTGATGGGGGCCTGCACAAGCGGTGGAGCATGTGGTTTAATTTGATGCAAAGCAAAGAACCTTACCAGGGCTTGACATGCTGTAAATCCTCTTGCAAGAGAGGGTTGCCCTCAGGAACACAGACACAGGTGGTGCATGGCTATCGTCAGCTTGTGCCATAAGGTGTTGGGTTAAGTCCCGCAATGAGCACAACCCTTGTGTTTAGTTGCCACCATTGAGTTTGGAACCCTGAACAAACTGCCGGTGATAATCCAGAGGAACGTGAGGATGATGTCAAGTCATCATGCCCCTTATGCCCTGGGCGACACACGTGCTACAATGAATAGGACAAAGGGTTGTGATCCTGCGAGGGTGAGCTAACTCCAAAAACCCATCCTTAGTTTGGATTGTAGTATGCAACTCGCTTGCATGAGGCCAGAATTGCTAGTAATCTCTGGTCAGCCATATGGCAATGAATTTGTTCTCGAGCCTTATACACACCGCCTGTCACACTATGGGAGCTGGCCATGCCCGAAGTCATTACCTTAACCGCAAGGAGGGGGATGCTGAAGGCGGGGCCAGTAACTGGAGTGAAGTCATAACAAGGTAGTCATACTGGAAGGTGCAGCTGGATCACCTCCTTTTCATGGAGAGCTAATGCTTGTTGGGTATTTTTGTTTGACACTGCTTCACATCCAAAAAGAAGTGAGCTACGTCTGAGCTAAGCTTGGATACAGAAGTATTCTTTCATTTCTCAATGGTGAAGTAAGACCAAGCTCATGACCTTATTATCCTAGGTTGGAACAAGTTGATAGGATCCCCCTTTTTATGTCCCCATGTCCCTCCTGTGTAGCGACAACACGGGGACGTAAAAAGGAATGATAGAAATGAGGTTTCTCTTACTTTTGGCATAGCAGGCCTCCCAGTGGGAGGCCCACATGATGGGCTATTAGCTCAGTGGTAGAGTGCACCCCTGATAATTGCATCATTGTGTTTGGGCTGTGAGGGCTCTCAACCACATGGATAGTTCAATGTGCTCATCAGCGCCTGACCCGAAGATGTGGATCATCCAAGGTAAATTAGCTTGGCATACTCCTCCCATTTGAATCGGAGTTTGAAACCAAACTTCTCCTCGGGAGGATAGATGGGGCGATTCAGGTGAGATCCAATGTAAATCTAACTTTCTATTCACTCATGGGATCCAAGCAGTCCGGGGGGGACCACCATGGCTCCTCTCTTCTCAAGAATCCATACATCCCTTATCAATGTATGGACAACTATCTCTCAAGCACACGTTTAGGTTTGGCCTCAATGGGAAAATGGAGCACCTAACAATGCATTTTCACATACCAAGAACTATGAGATCACCCCTTTCATTCTGGATTGATGGAGGGATCATACTATTCGAGCTTTTTTCATGCTTTCTTAGAGGTCTAGAGAAAGCAATAATCAATAAGATTTCCCTAATCCTCCCTTCCCAAAAGGAAGAAAAGAACGTGAAATTCTTTTTCCTTTTCACAGGGACTAGGAGATTAGATCTAGCCATACGAAGAATGTTTGGTATAAATAACTCACTTCTTGGTCTTTGACCCCCTCAGTCACTACGAGCGCCCCCCGATCAGTGCAATGGGATGTGTTTATTTATCAATCTCTTGACTCGAAATGGGAGTAGGTTTGAAAAAGGATCTTAGCTTGTCTAGGGTTGGACCAGGAGGGTCTCTTAATGCCTTCTTTTTTCTTCCCATCAGAGTTATTTCACAAAGACTTGCAATGGTAAGGGAGAAGGTAAGAACACTTGAAGAGCACAGTACAATGGAGAGCTGCATGCTACATTCGGGAAGGATGAATCACTCCTAAAAAAGAATGATTGATTCTCTCCCAATTGGTTCGATCATAGGTGCGATGATTTACTTCATAGGTGAGGTCTCTGGTTCAAGTCCAGGATGGCCCAGCTGCGCCAAGGAAAAGGATAGAAGAGGCTTCTAACTCTTTCATGCATACTCCACTTGGCTCGAGGGGATATAGCTCAGTTGGTAGAGCTCTACTCTTGCAATTGGGTCATTGTGATTATGGGTTGGATGTCTAATTGTCCAGGCAGTAATAATAGTATCTTGTACCTAAACCGGTGGCTCACTTTTTCTAAGTAATGGGGAAGAGGACTGAAACATGCCACTGAAAGACTCTACTGAGACAAAAAGATGGGCTGTCAAGAACATAGATGAGGTAGGATGGGCAGTTGGTCAGATCTAGTATGGATCATACATGGACGAGAGTTGGAGTCGGCGGCTCTCCTAGGGTTCCCTCATTTGGGATCCCTGGGGAAGAGGGTCATGTTGGCCCTTGCGAATAGCTTGATGCACTATCTCCCTTCAACCCTTTGAGCGAAATGTGGCAAAAGGAAGGAAAATCCATGGACTGACCCCATCATTTCCACCTCGTAGGAACTACGAGATCACCCCAAGGATGCCTTTGGCATTTAGGGCTCACGGACCGACCATAGACCCTGTTCAATAAGTGGAATGCATTAGCTGTCCATGCTCTAGTTGGGGAGTAAGGGTCGAAGAAGGGCAATCACTCATTCTTAAAACCAGCATTCTTAAGACCAAAGAGTCAAGCGGAAAAAGGGGGAGAGCTCTCCATTCTAGTTCTCTTATAGCTGGATTCTCCGGAACCACAAGAATCCTTAGAATGGGATTCCAACTCAGCACCTTTTAAGAAGAGTTGCTCTTTGGAGAGCACAACATGATGAAAGTTGTAAGCTGTGTTCAGGGAGGATTATTGCCTATTGTTGGCCTCTATGGTAGAATTAGTCATGGAGGCCTAACAGGTGGTGGTTTACCCTATGGTGGATGTTAGCGGTTTGAGTCCGCTTATCTCCAGCCCGTGAACTTAGCTGATACTATGATAGCACCCAGTTTTTCTGATCCGGTAGTTCGATCTATGATTTCTCATTCATGGATGTTAATAAGATCCTTCCATTTAGCATTAGCAGCACCTTCGGATGGCATAGCCTTAATGTTAATGGCGAGGTTCAAACAAGGGAAGGCTTATAGTGGATACCTAGGCACCCAGAGATGAGGAAGGGCATAGCAAGTGATGAAATGCTTCGGGGAGTTGAAAATAAGCGTAGATCTGGAGATTCCCGAATAGGTCAACCTTTTGAACTGCTGTTGAATCCATGGGCAGGCAAGAGATAAGCTGGCAGACTGAAACATCTTAGTATCTAGAGGAAAAGAAAGCAAAAGTGATTCCCATAGTAGTGGCGAGTGAAATGGGAGCAGCCTAAACCGTGAAAATGGGGTTGTGTGAGAGCAATACAAGCGTCATGCTGCTAGGTGAAGTGGTGGAGTACTGCACCCAAGATGGCAAGACTCCATTAGCCGAAAGCATCACTAGCTTATGCTCTAACCCGAGTAGCATGGGGCATGTGGAATCCCGTGTGAATCAGCAAGGACCACCTTGCAAGGCTAAATACTCATGGGTGACCGATAGCGAAGTAGTGTGAGGGAAAGGTGAAAAGAACCCCCATCGGGGACTGAAATAGAACATGAAACCATGAGCTCCCAAGCAGTGGGAGGAGAATGTCATCTCTGACCGTGTGCCTATTGAAGAATGAGCAGCGGCTCATAGGTAGTGGATTGGTTAAGGGAACCCACCAGAGGTTTCCTTGGGCCGGACAAAAATTGGCCCTTGAGTGCAAAGGCAGAAGGGAGCTTGACTGCAAGACCCACCCATTGAGCAGGGATGAAAGTCAGCCTTAATGATCCGATGGTGCCAAGGGGAAGGGCTGTTGCTCAATGGATAAAAGTTATTTTAGGGATAACAGGCTGATCTTCCCCAAGAGTTCAGATCGACGGGAAGGTTTGGCACCTCGATGTCAGCTCTTCGCCACCTAGGGCTATAGTGTGTTCCAAGGGTTGGGCTGTTCACCCACTGAAGTCGTACATGAGCTAGGTTCAGAATGTCATGAGACAGTTCAATCCATATCTGGTGTGGGCATTAGAGCATTGAGAGGACCTTTCCCTAATATGAGAGAACCAGGAAGGATGCACCTCTGGTGTACCAGTTATCGTGCCGACTATAAACATTGGGTAGTCAAGTGCAGAGCAGATAATTGCTGAAAGCATCTAAATAGTAACCCCACTCCAAGATGAGTGCTCTCCTATTCTGACTTCCCCAGAGCCTCCAGTAGCACAGCCAAGACAGCGACAAGTTCTCTTCCCCTGCGAGGATGGAGCAATAGAAGTATTGAGAATCCAAGATAAGGTCACGGTGAGATGAGCCATTTATCATTATGATAGGTGTCAAGTGGAAGTGCAGTGATGTATGCAGCTGAGGCATCCTAACAGACTGAGAGATTTGAACCTTGTTCCTACACAACCTGATCAATTCGAGCAAGCACTCACCATACTTTTTCATTGTTCAACTGTTTGACAACATGAAAAAACCAAAAGAAAGCTCTGCCCTTCTATTTCTATCCAAGGGATGGAAGGGTAGAGGCCTTTGGTGTCCCTTCTAGTCAAGAAGTCAAGAATTGGGGCCTCATAATCACTAGCCAATATGCTTTTCTCTCATCCTTTCTTCATTCATGATTCGATATTCTGGTGTCCAAGGCGTAGAGGAACCACACCAATCCATCTCAAACTTGGTGGTTAAACTCTACTGTGGTGACTATACTATGGAAAAATAGCTCGACGCTGGAATGATAATGATAAAAAGCTTAACACCTCTTATTTTACTTTTTAAATAGGAAAAAGATCAAAATCAAAAATGCAAAGGTCGTCTTATTCAAAACCCCAATTATGACATCTCTTCTCTCCCACTTCACACCTCAAAACGCACTGTTCTTATAGTCTTCTATAGAGAGAAAGATGCTTTCACATCTTCTTAACTCAAAATAGCTGAGGAGAGGTAAGGTTCCTTTTTGAGGGTACTCCCGGAACAGATCCAGTGGAGATGGGTGGGGCCTGTAGCTCAGAGGATTAGAGCACGTGGCTATGAACCATGGTGTCAGGGGTTCGAATCCCTCCTCGCCCATAACCGACCCAAAACGAAAGGAGCTTTCCTTTACCTCTAGTGGTAGGAAAATCATGATCCGGATAGCGGATGCAAAGCTATTGAACTATGGGTCTTTTATTGAGATGGATTGAGCAAGTACAAGTATACAAGTATTAGTAGCATAGCTAAAATACATTCCTTGACATTGTCATTAATATGTTTGCTCATGGTAATTGTGGCCTATCAGGAGAATTGATGACTGCATCTTTGATGCACTGCTAGTACATCATTTGATAATTCTTAATTGGCTATTTATAAGGGATTATCCTGGATCTACATTGAGGATGGTGATTCTCAAATATCATAAGAATGGCATATGATGAGATAGAATGAAAGAGAAAAAAGGATAGGGAATGGGTTACCTACTCCTAATGGTCAAAGCGAGCTCTTTATTTATTTATTTCATTCAATTCTTCATTCTTGAATTAGGAATTAATCAAATCTCCCCAAGTAGGATTCGAACCTACGACCAGTCAGTTAATAGCCAACCACTCTACCACTGAGCTTCTAAGGAACAATGGGAGATTTGACCTCATAGAGTTCAACTCCTATTCTCAACCCATGAACAATATGAGTCCGAAGCTTCCTTCGTAACTCTTGGAACTTCTTCGTAGTGGCTCCGTTCCATGCCTCATTTCATAGGGAACCTCAAAGTGGCTCTATTTCATTATATTCCATCTATATCCCAATTCCATTCATTTAATATCCCTTTGGTATTAGTGACATAAGAGATGAGATGTCATTCAATCGAAGAAGATGGTATCATTGACATAAGAGATGTCATTTATAGTCCCTATATATGGAAAGTTAAGAAATCATCATATAATAATCGAGAAATTGCAATAGAAAAGAAAAAGGGGAGGTTTGTGATGATTTTGAAATCTTTTCCACTAGGTAATCTATTATCCTTATGCATGAAGATAATAAATTCGGTCATTGTGGTTAGACTCTATTATGGATTTCTGACCACATTCTCCATAGGGTCCTCTTATCTCTTCCTTCTGCGAGCTCAGGTTATGGAGCTCGAGTTATCTCTTCCTTCATATCGATCTATTATGTGCCTCTGCATCTAGCATTGGGTAGACCTCATACAATAATTGTCCTAGCTCTACCATATCTTTTGTTTCATTTCTTTTAGAACAATCAAAAAAAATTTTTTGATTACTAATCTACTACCAGAATTTCAATGCATAATCTCAACATTTAATGTGTATTCCAGAATAATCTAAATCTTCAATTATTCAACCATTTCATTTTACCAAGTTCAACATTAGCCAGATTAGTCAACATTTATATGTTTTGATGCAACAACGAGATGTTATTTGTAATAAGTAGTTTTCTTGGTTGGTTAATCGATCACATTTTATTCATGTAATGGGTTGGATTGGTATTATTCTAGATACAGCAAAATCATTCTATTCAACCTAATAAGTACCTTGTGTCAAAATTGAAAAATTCTATGGCTCGAATCTTTAGTATTCTCTTATTTATCACCTGTGTCTACTATTTAGATAGAATTCCGTCGCCTATTGTCACTAAGAAACTAAAAGAAACCTCAGAAATGGAAGAAGGGGGGAGAAAGTGAGGAAGAAAGCGATGTAGAAACAACCTCCGAAATGAGGAAGACTAAAAAGGAACAAGAGGGATCCACTAAAGGAGACCCTTCCTTTTCTTCAAAAGAAAAGGATCTGGACAAAATAGATGAAATGAAAGAGATCCGAGCAAATGGAAAGGAAAAAAAACAAATGATGAATTCTACTTTCACTTTAAAGAGACATGCTATAAAGATAGCCCAGTTTACAAAGATTCTTATATTGATACCCATCAAGATAATTGGCAATTGGGAAGACTTAAAGAAGATAAAAAAAGAAAAGACTTATTTAATATATAAAAAATATCTTGTGAATTTTTTTTTCCGATTATAAATGATGGAATCATCCATTGCGATATATAAAAAATGATCAATTTGAAAATGATGTATGAAATGAAATCTCACAATATTTTTTTTATACATGTCCAAGTGATGGAAAAAAAAATCTTTTACATATTTGCCCAGTTTATCGATTTTTTTGAAAATGTTAGAATGGAAAATTTTTTTTGTACATGATAGAAAAACTATCCCATGAAGACCTGTATAATCATTGGGTTTATACCAATGAACAAAAAAAATACACTTTGAGTAATGAATTACTAAGTAGCATAAAAGTTCTAGAAAACTCTTTTCTAGATATGCTCGAAAAAAGAACCAGATTGTACAATGATGAAAATGAATAGAAATGCTTACACAAAGCATATGATCCTCTTTCGAATGGACCATATCGTGAGACAATAAAAAAAAAATTACATTCACATGCAATAAAAAATGATTTCCTATTTTCTACAAAAGAAAAATTTTTCATAGAAACTTGGGGCTAAATACAAATGCAAAAAATACAAGAAATACAAGATAAGATATATAAAAGAATAAATAAGACAATATTCGTCCACCCCCCATATATTTGATTCCTTCCCCTATAAAGAAGAAACTAAAATGACCAATTCCATTTGTAATTCCCTCAATTATGCGTCTATCAAAAAATTGAGTTAATTTTGCTACTCCTCTTATTCCCGTTGTAAAGATCTTAGTATAAATAATATCTATGTAACCATGATTATATGACCAATTGTATATCACATTTTTTATTTGATCCAAAAGAATTCTCTTAAGGCCTATTTTTACAGATGAATTGATTAAGTCCAAATTTTGGAAAGATGAATAAACAGACCCATAGAAAATAAATGCTATGAATAGTCCAAAAAGAGCTATAGTTGCTGAAAAAAATTACATTTACGAAAAATTCATACCAATTCGGAAAATGCTTTGAATCTGAGTGGAAAGGGTTTGTTGATGTTGATATAGTTAACCATTTCGATAATATACTCTTATATCAAAATGAACTCCTATTAATCCAATAAATAAAATAAATAGTACCAATACAAATAGAGGAAATAGCATAGTATTGTTTGATTCATGAGGATACGTGTAAGTGTATTTAGTTCGCAAATAAGTACAAAAGTATTGCATCCGATTTATTAAAATGATTCCTTAATGATAAGATTCACCACATCGGATCTTTCAATTGAAATGCATCAATCTGCAATATTAGTGCCTATCCTAAAATCCCAATGGTTAATGATGCACATAAGTATGATGTTATTGAGCTATGCAACTCTTTTATGTGGATCATTATTATAAGTTGCTCTTTTAGTCATTACATTTCGAAAAAACATTGATATTTTTCGTAAAAGGAAAATTTTCTTAATCTTAATTAAATCATTTTTCTTTAGTAAGACTGAATATTTGAATAGAAAAAGAAGTGTTTTTCTATTGAAAAACACTTCTTTTCTTTCATTTTTAAATTATTATAGATATCAATTGACTCAAAGTATGGATTATTGGGCCTATCGCATCATTATTTTAGGGTTCATCTTTTTAACCATCGGCATACTTTCTGGAGCAATGTGGGCTTATAAGGTATGGGGATCTTATTGGAATTGGGACCCCAAAGAAACTTGGTCATTTATTACTTGGACTATATTCACAATTTATTCGCATACTAGAATAAATAAAAATTTGCAAGGTATGGATTCTGCATTTGTGGCTTCTATAGGATTTCTTATAACTTGAATATGCTATTTTGGGATCAATCTATTAGGAATAGGTCTACATAGTTATGGTTCATTCACATTAACATGTAATTGAATAAATTACATAAACAATAAATACAAAAGAATACATGAGGATATTGTCTCATATGTAATGAAAGTTTGTGTGAGTTTTGGAGAACCACTTGAGTGGTTCTCCAAAACTTGAGATGTATTCCATTATAATTCTAATTCACTTTATATTTTTTTCCATTGTATATGAGATACAAAATTTAAAATTTAAATCAAAGAACTATCTCATTAATAAAAAAATTATCTATGAAAATAATTAAATAAGATAGCTTCTATCTTATCAATTGATAATGAGAAAACACAATCTGGATAAATACCAATCCCTATTACGGGTATGAAGATACAAATATAAACAAATAGTTCTCATGGTCCGGAATCCGCAAAATTGGGGACATTGAATAACTTGTATCCATAGAACATCTAATGTGACATAGACAATAAATAAATAGGAGTTAATATCATTCCAATTGCCATTACAAAAGTAACTAGGATTTTTGGAATTAAAAGATATTTTTGGCTGGTAATTATTCCCCAAAATACTACTAATTCTGCAGCAAAGCCACTCATTCCCAGCAATGCAAGAGAAGCCATCAAAAATCTACTAAACATAGTAAATATTTTTTGGCATTTGGAGAGATATCCCACCCATTTCGTCCTGATAAATAAGACGTATTCTACCACAATTCGTTTCTGACAAGAAAAAAAGTGCAGCAACAATAAATCCATGAGAGAGTATTTGTAAAATAGCCCCATTGTGCCTCGTGTCAGTTATAGAACCAATTCCTATAATTAGGAAACCCATGTGAGATATGGAAGAGCAGGCTATTCTCTTTTCTAGATTGCGTTGACCAAGAGATGTTGAGGCTGCATAGATTATTTGTATCATTCCAACTATCACCAACCATGGAGAAAATATAGATGTATTATAATGTGCTTCTCCATGGGTATCCGGTAACCATGTATGCAGGGGTATAATCAGCGATTTGACAACATAAGCAATAAGGAAACCAAAATAGAATATATAGCTAAAAGTAAGTAAACAGGAATTAATTTTAATTCCCATATGATGAAAAAAAGTAAAAGGTCTCGAGATGAAAATAGTCCTTTTTGACCACTGTACATCACTAACATCAATAAATAGAATAGTCACAAATTTTGAGTAACTGGCCAAGCCGCTAAAGTAGCCAATGTAGTGATAAATCCCGTTAGTAAAATAGGTCCTATGGAAAGTTCAACGATCCCCAATCTCTAGTGAAAATCCAAAATATTTATACATTTATAATCCTCCCTCAATTGGATTAATGGATCATCAAATTAGAAATGATAACAGAATACATAGGTTGTTAGGAGGAGTTCCAGTAAGCTAATACATATGGTATACCAATGAAACACCTTATTCCCTTTATAGGGGAGAAAACAAATTGAAGAACCCACAAATATTGGCAAAACAACAATTATTGTTAACCAAGGAAAAGATCTCGTGATAAAGACAAGATGTACTTTGACCAGAAAAACCCATGCTCAAAATAATATATTTTATTGAGTACGGGTTTTTGTCAATAAAAAATAATCAAATGATTCAAGTGGAGTTTTTTGTAGCATATTAATAAGATAGACACATGCTGAGAATTGTTTCATGCCATAAATAAATGGGGACACTCAAAAAATCGGTTGGCAAGCGGATTCACATCTCTTACAACCCACACAGTCCTCAGTTCTTGGCGCGGAAGCTATTTACTTAGCTTTACATCCATCCCAAGGTATCATTTCCAATACATCTGTGGGGTAGGCTCGTACACATTGAGTACACCCTATACATGTATCATAAATTTTTACTGAATGCGACATTGAATCTGTAAATTCAAGTTTTGAACATAAGAATTTTCGATCTGGTTCATAGTAACTGAATCATATATTTATATTATAGATTATAGATACTAGACAAAATAGTGGTTTATCAAATTTTTGAATCCATATCTAAACTAAAAACTAAACTAAAGATATATTAATATTTCTAACTTTGTTCATAAGAAAGGGCCAATAAACTTTGACTTCTGTTTCCGCAAACGCGGTCATAGTGCATGCGAATTTCAACTCAAATTGTTCAAAAATCAATAGAAAAATGAATTATAATGGATTTAGATTAGAAATTAATAGAATTTATTATAGTATAATTAATTCTAATTAATTATACTATAATTATACTATATAAATTCTACTATAATTATATTATATATATGTCTTTATTTATATTTATATGATTATTTTATATTTATTTTTATTGCAATTAATTATTGAACAGATTTGATTGATTAATACGAGTTGATTTTCTGTTACAATGGATTGCCGAAAGAATAGCTAGCCCAATAGCTGCTTCAGCGGCTGCAATAGCTATAACAAAGATTGAGAAAATGTCTCCTTTTAATTGGTGATTATCAAATAAATCAGAAAATGTTACAAGATTAATATTAACTAAATTTAGTATAAGTTCAAGACACATAAGTGCTCTAACCATGTTTTGACTTGTGATCAATCCATAAATACCAATAAAAAATAAATATACACTCACAAAAAATACATGTTTGAACATCATTGACTAATTCCTCATCAAATTTTGATATGAACAAAAGTTCAACTAGATTTCCTTGACTAGAATATAACAATTACAAAACAAAACAAGGTATTGGCAATATATTTAACCAAAAATCTTTCTATTTTTTATTTGATTTAGAACTTTTCTTTTACTTTAACTTCTAAGTATTTTTACTGACGAGCCATAGTAATTGCACCTATTAAAGAAATTAGAAGAATTATCAAAATAAGTTGAAACAGAAGATAAAAATTGGTTGATAAATGAATCCCAATTTGTTGAACATTACTTATTAAGTCTTGTTCTATAATCTGGTTTGATCTTGTAGTCCAAATAATTCCACACCATGATGTGTTTGGGATAGTAGTAATTAGTGAAAAAAAATACTTGTAGAAATCACTGAGGTAACTCCATCTCCAACGGTCCAAAGATGGGAATCATTGGAATATTCTGAACTCTTCATGAACATTATAGCAAATATGATTAAGACATTTATGGTTCCCACATAAATAAGGAGCTGCACAGCAGCTACAAAATAGGAGTTTGATGGAATATAGAATAAGGATATACAAAAAAGAATGCATCCCAATGAAAAAGTAGAAAAAAAGGGATTGGTAAGTAATACCACTCCCAAACCCCCTAATATAAGAACTGATCCCAAAAAATTTACAAGAATACCATGTATTGGTCCAAGTAAATCCATTATGTATAATGTATAAAATAAGAGATAAAGATATTTCAAGACCTTACTGAATGGTCCAGGAAAAAAGTTACTCTATTTTTTTCCTTGTATCTTGTATATATGATACGTTCCTAATTTAAATTTTATCTTCATGTGTTATGGATTAATGTAGATAAACTTATTGGACCAATCCTATCCTATTTTGTTTTAGGCAAAAATAAAAAAGTAGTTCAAACATTCAAAATCATCACCAAAATCTATTTTGAGTTTAAATTAAAGAATAATTCTCAACACCAAGTGGTTATAATTAGTATTTGTAGTTACTAACCAAACAAAACAAAAGAAGCTTGGATTTTTTATATCAAACCAAAATTTTAGTAATTAGTAATCATTCTCAAATCAAGTGGTTTATCCTTGTCTATTTGGATTTGAGTCAAATTCAGAACTGTTTGAATTGTGTAATCTCCAATTACTGACATCGGTAACTGTCCCAAGGCAATTTGATTATAATTCAACTCGTGATGATCATAAGTAGAAAGTTCATGTTCTTCAGTCATTGATAAATAGTTTGTTGGACAATACTTGACACAGTTACCACAAAATATACAGAACCCGAAATCAATACTATAATTAAGCAAATTTTTTTTACTATTTTTTTCTAATCTCCAATCAACAATAGGTAGATCTATGAGACATACACGAACACATAATTCACAAGCAATACATTTATCCAATTCAAAGTGAATTTGACCGTGGAAATGCTCTGATGTGATCGATTTTTCATAAGGATATTGAATAGTTACAAGTAAACGATTTGGGTGGGATAAGGTAATTATAAAACTTTGACCAATGTACCTTGCAGCTCGTACAGTTTGTTGACTGTAATCTATGAACCCAATCACAATAGGGAACATATTGTATATCCATGAATAAATTGATGTTTATTTTTCTTGTTTGAGAGAGGTTAGTAGAATATCGTTATTTTTTACTTATAGTGAAACAAGCTATAAAGAAGTTGTCAATAAGAGATTACCAAGAGAGATAGGTAAAAGAAATTTCCATCCAAGATTTAATAGTTGGTCCATTCTCATCCTAGGTAAAGTCCATCTTGTTGTGATATAAATGAACAGAAACAAATAAGCTTTAACTAATGTAATAAAGATAGCAATTGGAATTCCAAAGACTGCAACCATTTTCTTTTTTATGAAAAGTTCAGGACAGAATATGTACTGAATAAATAAACTCCACCCTCCTAAGTAAAGGTTTATTACAAATAGAAAAGAAACTAATAGATTTAGGTAAGAAGCAACATAAAATAAACTGTATTTGATACCTGAATATTTGGTTTGATAACCTACTACTAATTCTTATTCTGCTTTTGGTAAATAAAAAGGTAATATCTCACATTTTTCTAGAGAAGAAATTAGGAAAACTATAAACCCTATGAGTTGAGGCCACAGATTCCACCGCTCAAAACCATATTTTGACTGTGCCTCAACTATAGTTGATAATAACATCACTGTTCGTATCGCAATTCCAAAACCATACATGAGACCTCAGCTTCATATGGCTCATCTATGGTTATAACTAAATGTATGGACTGGTATTATTAGCATATTTTTAGGGAAATAGAAGAATAAAGATACATAACATAGTCCTAAATTAGACCAAAAAAATTTCGTTTGCTAGGATAACAAAAGAGCACTTCCGAATTGATCTCGTCCCTTAGAATTCCAATTTTTTCTTGTTCAGTAATAACTTAATCTTTTAATAAAATACTCATTATATCAATTAAGGAATTAGATACTAGTTCATAAATCATGATAAGAATTCCATATGTATATGTATGGATGGAGGAAAAAAAAATAAGGATCATTATTCATTTTTTCCTGATTCTATCTATTATATTTTTTTATTGTATTATTGTATGTGTTCCATTTCTTTTGTTCCTATCTTGTTTCTGAGAACTCAAAGTAAAAATAAGCTACTCTGAAAAAAAATTAAAGGATTGATTCATTTTTGCTAGTTATTTCTTTAATAAGTGAGTAAGAGCATATTCTAGATCGGAATCGTGCGGAAGTACTGCTTGATCATTTCTACCAACTTAAAGCTTTGTTATTATTCATTTTATGTGGAAATACCTCTTTTTTGATACTTGAAATTATCTCTATTGCTAATCTTTTGTGAACTTTAGTGTTCCTAATCGTCCACTAATTTTTGATTGATCCCCGGTATGGTAATACATACAAGATAGTAGCAGAAACTTCATACGATTGATCTTTTGCACCCGCTTCAAGATATGATGACACTAATCTAATCAAAGAATCTCAATTTGGGGTAAACGGTGTAAACCATTTATGTTTACTTTCATTTTATTCTTATACATAGGGCAGGAGATTTTGTCTTCTAACTTCGAATTTTTAGGCTATTTTGTTTCACTCATATAACTATCAGCTTTAACTCATCACCTCAAATGAGAAATAAAAAGAGAATATCTATTCAATATATTTAAGGTATTTTCTTTCATTTTTTTCCTTATTTCTAGTAGAGAGGGAAAAGCTCATGTTCAACAAATCGCACGTAGAGATATTGATAAGACACATAGAGTTAATAATATTTCATAACTAATATATTGAGCAGCAGCTCGTAGACCACCCGAAAAGAAATATTTATTATTTGATCCATATCTTGACAAAAGAAGCCCAATAGGCACAATACTTGAAATAGCAATCCATAAAAAAAAATACCTATACCGAGATCAGCTAAAACAAGATGATACCCAGAAGGAATCACTAAATAATTTACAAAAATTGATATGAATGATATAGATGGCCCAATACTAAACAAATGAATCTTCTCTCTAGATGGTAAGAGGTCCTCTTTAAAAAGTAGTTTGGTCCCATCCACTAGAGCTTGAAGAATTCCCAATGGACCGGCATATTTTGGCCCAATACGTTGTTGTATGGCTGCGGAGATTTCTCTTTCTAACCACACAATTACCAGTATTGCTATTATGATTCCTAATATAAGGGTCAAAATAGGGAGAAATAGCCATATGAATCCATAGACTTCTTTTAAGGATTCTGAAGAAAAAGAATTGATAGATTGGACTTTTGTCATATCAATTATCATTTCAACGATCAACTTCTCCCATAATGATATCTATACTACCTAGTATCATTATGATATCAGCCAATTTCATTCTTTTAACTAGTTGGGGAAGAATTTGTAAATTGATGAAACAGGGTGGACAAATTTTCCATCTCCAGGGAAAAGCACTATTATCTCCTATTAGATAAATTCCTAATTCTCCTTTTGGGGCTTCTACTCTCATATAAAGTTCTTGTTTCGATAATTCCAAATTGGGTGAAGGTTTTTTACTAATGAATCTATATGCAAAATGATTCCATTTAGAATTTCTTATTCTATCAAAGCGTCAGATTTCCACATTTTCATAGGGTCCCCTAGGAATCCCTTCTACAGCCTGTTGAATAATTTTTATGGATTCTGTCATTTCAACTATTCATACTAAATAATGAGCTAATGAATCTCCCTCTTTTTGCCATTGGACTTCCCAATCGAATTCATTGTAACACTCATAATGATCAACTTTACAAAGATCCCACAGGATTCTAGAAGCTCTTACCATTGGTCCTAATAAGCCCCAATTTATTGCTTCCTCCCTACCAATAATGCCCACCCCTTCAATTCATTCTAAAGAAAATGGGATTTCGCGTAATAAGTTTTTTATATTCAGCAACTCCTCTTAGAAAATAATCACAAAAATCCAAACATTTATCTATCCAGCCATGGGGTAGATCAGCAGTTACTCCTCCGATACAAAAATAATTATGCGTCATTCGCATACTCGTAGCAGCTTCGAATAAATCATATAGCAATTCCCTCTCTCTGAAAATATAGAAAAAGGGGGTCTGTGCACTGAAATCCACCATAAAAGGTCCAAGCCATAGTAAATGAGAAGCTATATGACTCAGTTCTAGCATAATTACTCTTATATGGCTGGCCCTTTTGGGTACTTGAACATTTCCCAATTGTTCTGGTGCATTTACCATTATTGCCTTTGTGAACATGGTAGCTAAATAATCCCAACGTGTTACATAATTGTTCGGTTTTCCGCTATTTTTTCCATTCCTCTATGTAAATAGCCCAATATGGGTTCACAGTCAATAACATCTTCACCATCGAGAGTAAGGATCAGTTAAAGAACACCATGCATTGATGGATGGTGAGGACCCATATTAACTATCATGAGACCCTTTCTTGTATCCGGCACAATCATATCTTTTCTTCCCCGATTCATTATTTCTTGAATTTATCAAGGTTCATTAAAACAAATAACTAATATAAAAAATGCAAATGAACCTTGAAATTAACAAGTTTGAGGCTCCCGAATATCCAACTGCCCAATTAATCTCTTATAACATACTCTATTTTTCTTTGACAAATAAGTCAACAGTCATTGACATTTTCCCAGAATTTTTCATAGACCTCTTTGTGACAAAAAAATCTTTTTTGTGCAATTCTAAATGTGAAGTAAGTCTCCGTATCTTATTGGTGAAACTGAATACATGAAATTCAATAGATCTCCTATTTTCCTCTTTTTCTTCTTGTGGAATGACTGAGATGGATGAATTTTTTATCATAAATTTTTTAAATCTTTTTCTTTCTTTTTCATGGATTTTATTGATTAGGAAAAATAAGAAAAAAATTCTTATGCCAGTCATTTAATCTGGTAGAGACAAAAATTTGAATTTATTCATATACTACCTTTTTACTTATGCAAATCCAAATTTAATTTGGATATTGATAGAAAAGGAAATTTCTGCATTTGTGAAAGAGAATGAGTTTTTTGTATCTAAAAAGATTCTGCACATTTCTTCCTAGATCCAGTTGAATGGATACAGATATGCTAGTAAATCAGTATCATATACTAGAATCAACACAGCATCTATTTTTGCTTTTATCTACCTGCCATATATGTCGTGTATTTCTTATATGAATAGGTAGGAAATATACCATTAGATAATTCCAAATCATAGATACATATGTATCCTTGCCATATTGAATCGACTGCCATTATTGGTATCAAACCAGTAACGATTCATACAAGCTAAATCCTCTAATCGGTAATTGGGCTAAAGAAACAATTTAAATTTAGTGAATTTATTTCTATCTCTATTAAGATGCTCATTCCAAAATTATTTGTACTTTTTTATGTTATTTTTATTGTACAATATTGGATTTCTATCCACAACATTACAATTCTATGAATTAAAACAAATTAGAATTCTCAATTCTTTGTGATGTCTAGGAGATAGAATATTTTCCGAAACAAGAAAAACATAATTATTTTTGTCTCCACTCACAAGCATATTGTTATATCGTCGAATGGATCTATCTAAACTTTGCTCATCAACAACATATCTTTTTTTATTTATTTTCCATTAGTTTGGTTTTTATTGATCAATGAAATACAAATAGGTTGATATATAATAAATTGGAATTTTACACCCCTTTTTAAAGATAGACGAATTGGTTCGACAATGAATATTCCTTTTTTTATCGATTCTTTAATAGTTATATGCTTTTTAAGCAACATTACATCTAGATGCATCTCCCCCCTTGTGAATCGAGGATATAGCAATTTCCTTTATATTTATCAGTCGAAGTAGGAGACAATATACCTTGACATTATTCAGTATTCTTTGATCCGAAGAGTCATTCCATTTTAATTGAAAATGGAAATAGTTTTTCAAAAGAAATCTATTTCTCCTTCCTTCTTTTTTTTATTGTTTTTTCATTCTACGTTTTTAAATTTTAATTTCTAATTTTGTGTAATTCTCTTCAGCATCTTTTTTTTTGTTTTATTTTCGTAGGTTTGATCTAAGATTTCCTTGGCCTTGTTGTTCCTTTTTTTCTTGCTTGGAATTTTTGAATTCAAGATATTCTTTTTGATTAGATGACATAGGAAGATTCTTATTCTTTTTTTGATCTACATCAATGTCTTTACATTGACTAATATTTTCATTTCTATGAAAATCCAAAAAATGTAATTGAATTGGTATGATTCATGATTTCATCCTATATGCATTAAGTGGTTTAATCTTATATGCATTAACAAGTAGTCCACATTCTCGGAAGAACCAAGGTTTTGGATTTGATATGCTATGATAAAACCTTTCTTGATTTTGATTCGTTCCCATCCAATCAAGAAGAATTCTACAGTCCAAAAATTTTCTATCCATATTTTGATCCATATCAATAATATATCCTTCCTCTAGGTAATCACTAATAACTATACTTACCAATATATAAAATGATTCGGGTTTAATAGTATTGAAATTATATGGAATTTCTTGGTTCTCATTTACTTTTAATGTTGGTCCATAAATATATGAGTCTTCCCTATTCCTATAACTCATATTCATGTAATAAAAGATCATATCTGTAGTGTTTTTTGATTTTTCTTTTTGACTCTTCAATGAATGCACCTTATAATAATCTTGTTTCATGTAATAAATTAATTGATCTTTTTTTTTTACGAATCCAATTTTATTGAGTCTTTATTTTGCAGGATATGACATTTATTGACTTTATTTATTTTATTTCATCCTTTTTGCGGTACTAATTGAGACCATTTGGTATGAGATAAATTGTATTGATAATGAACCTCTAACCAATTTTTCCATTCACTCATTTTAGACTTATCAATTTTCTTATTCTATGATGTCGCATCAAATATTTCTTGTGGTATACAATAATTCTTAATTGTATCCCCAATTAATGGATAAGTTCTGTTATATTGATGTACAGATCTTAAGTAAGACTTATTAAGTAATTGGGTCTATGATAATATATAAAATACATATGCTTGAGACAAATAGGATAGGTTCTTGTAAGAAATATTTGAATTATTATTACTAATTTGAATAATATTTTGAATAATATTAGTATTGGAAAATGATTTTTTTATAGTCGAAATAAAATTCATTGTATTTGATTTATTTGACCCTTGTAAATGATGGATTTATTGATATATATTTTTTGATTCAAAGAAAAGTTGTACATTGATCCTGAAAATATTAATGGTACATAGCAAAATATTAATATATATATTATATATATTTTCAATGAAAAAATTCATAAAATAATGTGATTATGTATTAATTGGATATATTGTCTTTTTAGTATCTGCCAAATATCTTTATGCAATTGTAATTTTTTATTATCACAAATTAGAACTATTTTTTTATTGTCTTTTGTTATTTGTTCTATTTGATTCATTCTTGTGAGTGTCCTATTAGTAAGGTCTTTTATTTTTTTCTATGAGTGAATAATTTTTCCAACCCATAGACTGAATTTGAGTGGTTGATTTATAAGTAATTTTATTACTTGATTTGTAATCTTTGCTCTTTTCATTCGGTTCATAAACTTTCATTTTACTCAATCCAAATAAGAATAAGAAAATTGGATTGAATTTTTCCAATTCTCTCATTATCCATTTTCTAACTACTTTGATAGTCCATCCTATTTTTTCTTTCCTAACTTTCAGAACTTTAAGAAACCATTTTATTCTTTCTTTGAAAACTCTTAAAACTCAAAAAATTTCTTTTCTATTTTTCAAATTTTTGTTTCAAGTTCTTTATAAATGGGTTCAGAAAAAGAAGGTTGTTTTCGGGCAGAACCGAAGGGAACTTCTTTTAGCTATATGCATTAGGATCCCAATTCATGGATCTCTTGGTTCGAGAAATAAGAGGATCAAACCATTTACTCTTTTTCAAATTCGATAAATGTTGGTTGATCATATATTTCATTAACTTATATGATTCAGAGTATCATTTTCTATTTGACCCCTTTGAATTCCATATTGGAAGTTGCGATCGGATCTATTTATTAGAAAGAATTGATTTGATACATTTCTTATGTACCCATAGGTTCTATATTGGATTTGAATCCGATCTCGGATCAATCTATATTGATTGACTGCCTCCATTATGTTGTTGCTAGCAAATACCACTATTTTTATTTTGGATCTTCCAAATCATTCCTGTAGTAGATCTAGACCCATTTTTTTCTGATCCTTCGATAAAAAGATTCATTCTCTTCATAAAAAAGAGGAGGTAGAACCAATAAAGATTTCTTTTTTAATTTCAATTCATCTCTAGAGTTGAATACCTCATTCAAGAATTTTTTTGCATCCAATCCATAGGAATCAATAGAAAAGGCAAATCCCCTATGATACACCAGATCTGGCTCAGTTATTGATAGAGTGAATAGATCTGCCATTTCTTGAAATCTCTCTTCTGATTCAAAATCATGGTGTAATGAATATCCCCCTTTGTTCCAATTATGCAATAGATGTAATAAATCCAAAAATGGACTTTTGTTCAAGAATGAAATCTTATTGGAACTGTCCATATCTGGTTCATCCTTTGGAACTAGATCACATCTTAGATCTAATGAAATAGGATGAATTGAGATGGTATTTTGTAAACACGTAATTATCTTGAATATATCAACCATTTCTTTATTTTTCAATCACTTGGAAGGGACAAAAGAAACATCTTGCTTTTTCTTCAAAAATTTCTGATCTCCAGTGGACCCCTCAGTAGGATTCAAACCCATATGAAGTTCTGACCATCTATCAGAGAAAAAAGAATGAATTGACCTTGTAGAATTCCCAAGTCTGATTTCTTTTGGAAGCAGATAATTATTCATCTACTTCTCACATTCTGTGAATAGCCGAGACATTGAGGAAGATCCAAAAAGGCATTTTGGGAATTGATCTGATTCTATCTCAGTTTGCTCCATTTGAAAAAAGGAAGGATCCAAAAGAATCGACCTTTCTTTTACTTGTTGAATCTCTGTTTGATCGATCAATGTGTGATATTCTAAATTTGCATTTCTAATGGAAGCAAAATGATCTTTGGATTGATCAGAAGATCCTTTCCATTGACTAGAATCCATTACTTGAATGAAAATAGATCTTGTGGAATCATATTGAATATTTGACAATACATTCCGTACCTTGCTAAAAAGCAGATCCTTGTTTACCAACCACACATTGTCTAACCAAATCAAATTCTCTCTCGATACATTCCTCAAAAAATCCGATTCATGCTGATTCTTTCCTCAACTAACAAAGAGATCTTGGCAGAATTGCCACATATGAAATTGAGCACAATTTTACAAAGAAATACCTCACTTGTTTCTCAAGAAGAGATGGGAAACATGCTCAATATCATTTGATTGAATAGTTGCCTCAACTCTTTGTTGTTTGAAGAAACCTTCCCCTTCAATTAGTCTTTTTCACAAAAAGCAGACATGAGATAACAAATCAAGTCTTTCCCTAAGATTTTGAGTCTCAAATTCAAGTCGATTATGTTTCGCTTGTTCGTCGAAGAAAGATGATCAAACAATTCCCAATCATGGTCCTTGTGGATCGGATTATCCGTATAGGATAAAAAAAGAAACTTGAGATATTTGCTATCTTTCTCCTTGAATGAGATCTCAATTCCAGCTACAGTTTCATTAGATATCTTACAACTAGAATCCCTCCTTTTTCTAATCTGGTTCCTCCACCACTATGAACCCCAGTTATATTCAGGCACGATACATTTTTTATTTATTGGGAGAACCCAAGTACACTCCTGTGAATCCATGAAATAACTCTCAAAAATCTTTTTCCTTTTTGGAAGATACTAGAGCGAAATAATCAACCTATTGATATTGGACGACCAAAAAGATTCTTCCAATCTCTCACTTCTGAGTACAATGGAATTCATAGGTATGGGAAGAAGCCCCATAAAATAGACATTTTTTCTTTTGACCATCTTTCGATTGTTAATACAAGATATAAGGACTACTACTACAAGTAGTACTACACCTTTGATTGTGAAATATCAATTGCTTGTTGAACTTTGTGAATCATGTGAAAGTCGGATACTCCCAATTCGGGGGTCAAAGAGTTTCATAAAACATTCTTGGTGGAAAAAAATGTGAGTGAAAGATCCACTAAATCGAATTTGATCCATGAATCTAAGAAATAGTGAGAATTCTTGATCTCTCTCCATATCTCTCTCAATTCAAAGATACAGGATTTGAATTGATGTCATTTCATTGATTTCTATTAAGCATCCATGGCTAAATGGTTAAAGCACCCAACTCATAATTGGCAAATTCATAGTTTCAATTCCTGCTGGATGCACACCAATGGGAACATTCAATAAGTCTATTGGAATTAGCTCTATATCAATGGAATCTCATCATCCATACATAACGAATTGGTATTGTCATACCATAACATATGAATAGTAAGAATTAGAATTCTTACCGATACTGGAACTCATAGGGAAGAAAATGGATTTATGGATGTAACCAAATATGCAGTATTTATAGAAAAAAGTATTCAGTTATTGGGGAACAATCAATATACTCCTAATGTCAAATCAGGATCAACTAGGATAGAAATAAAGCATTGGGTCGAACTCTTCTTTGGTGTCAAGGTAATAGCTATAAATAGTCATCGACTCCCCAGAAAGGGTAGAAGAATGGGACCTATTATGGGACATAAAATACATTACAGATCTATGATCATTACGCTTCAACCGGGTTATTCTATTCCACCTTTTATAGAGAAAAGAACTTAAAGGAAAATACTTAATAACATGGCGATACATTTATACAAAACTTCTACCTTGAGCACATGCAATGGAACTGTAGATAGTCAAGTGAAATCCAATCTACGAAATAATTTGATATATGGACAACATCATTGTGGTAAAGGTCGTAATGCCAGAGGAATCATTACGGCAAGGCATAGAGGGGGAGGTCACAAGTGTCTATACCATAAAATCAATTTTTGGTAGAATGAAAAAGACATATATGGTAGAATCATAACCATAGAATATGGCCCTAATTAAAATGCATACATTTGTCTCATACACTATGGGGATGGTGAGAAGAGATATATTTTACATCCCAGAGGGGCTATAATTGGAGATACCATTGTTTCTGGTACAGAAGTTCCTATATCAATGGGAAATGCCCTACCTTTGAGTGCGGTTTGAACTATTGATTTACGTAATTGGAAGTAACCAATTAGGTTTACGACGAAACCTAGAAATCGATCACTGATCCAATTTGAGTACCTCTACGGGATAGACATCAACAGAAAACTGTTGAGTAACGGCAGCAAGTGATTGAGTTCAGTAGTTCCTCATAGAAAATTATTGACTCTAGAGATATGGTAATATGGAGAAGACAAAATTGTTTAAAGCACGCACAGAACGGGAAACACCCTTCTTTCAAAGAGAGGAGGATGGGTTATTCCCATTTAATTTGATGGTCAGAGGCGAATTGAAAGCTAAGCAGTGGTAATTAGAAAGATCCCGGGGGGAAAAATAGAGATGTCTCCTACGTTACCCGCAATATGTGGAAGTAGCAACGTAATTTCATAGAGTCATTCGGTCTGAATGCTACATGAGGAACATAAGCCAGATGACGGAACGGGGAGACCTAGGATGTAGAAGATCATAACATGAGTGATTCGGCAGATTTGGATTCCTATATATCCACTCATGTGGTATTTCATCATACAATTCATATAAGATCCATTTGTCTAGATATCATCATATACATCAAGAAAGCCATATGCTTTGGAAGAAGCTTGTACAGTTTGGGAAGGGGTTTTTATTGATAAGAAAGAAGAATCTACTTCAACAGTTATGCCCTTAGGCACGGCCATACATAACATAGAAATCACATTTGGAAAGGGTGGACAATTAGCTAGAGCAGTAGGTGCTGTAGCAAAACTGATTGCGAAAGAGAGTAAATCGGCCATTAAGATTACCATCTGGGGAGGTCCATTTGATATCCAAAAACTGCTTAACAACAGTTGGACAATTGGGTAATGTTGGGGTGAACCAAAAAAGTTTGGGTAGAGCAGGATCTAAGTGTTGGCTAGGTAAGCGCCCTGTAGTAAGAGGAGTAGTTATGAACCCTATAGACCACCCCCATGGGGGTGGTGAAGGAAGAGCCCCTATTGGTAGAAAAAAACCACAACCCCTTGGGGTTATCCTACGCTTGGAAGAAGAAGTAGGAAAAGGAAAAAATATAGTGATAGTTTTATTCTTTGTCGCCGTAAATAAGAATTTTGAAAATCAAATTTTTGGAATTTGCAATAATGTGATGGGCAAATGACGGGAATTGAACCCATGCATGGTGGATTCAAAATCCACTACCTTTATCCACTTGGCTACATCCGCCCCTTATCTAGCTAAAGGATTTTCCCTTTTTTCCATTCATCATTATTGTATTTATTCTTACCTTATTAGATCGAGATATTGAACATAGTTTCAAATGTAAAAATAAAGGAGTAATCCGTTGTGACCCGTTCACTAAAAAAAAATCCTTTTGTAGCTAATCATTTATCGGGAAAAATGGAAAAACTCAACATGAGGGAGGAGAAAGAAATAATAGTAACTTGGTCTCGGGCATCTACCATTATACCCGCAATGATTGGACATACAATCACCATTCATAATGGAAAAGAACATTTACCTATTTATATAACAGATCAGATGGTAGGTCACAAATCGGGAGAATTCACCCCTACTCTGACTTTCGCGAGACATGAGAGAAATGATAATAAATCTCATCGTTAATTTTTTCATTTTTATTTTCTATTTTAGTAAAGTAGCAAAAGTAGTTATCATTCATTGGTAGGAGATAGGCTTATGATAAAGATAAAGAACTCGACTTCAAGTACAGAAGTTAAGGTTTTATCCCAACATATATGTATGTCTGTTTTTAGAGCTTGAAGAATAATTGACTAGATTCAGGGGCATTCCTATGAAGAAGCACTTATGATACTAGAACTCATACCTTATTGAGCATCTTTTTTCATTTTAAAATTGCTTTATTCCATAGCAACAAATGCAAATCATAATATGAACATGAATAAAGCTGATTTATTTATTAGTAAAGCCGAAGTCAATGGAGGTGCTATTCTAAAAAGGTTAAGACCTAGAGCTCAAGGACTCAATTATCTTTTAAAAAAACCTACTTGTCATATAACAATTGTTTTGAAAAATAAATCAAAGTCATTTTTAAATTGAAATAAATCTTAGATTTCTATTTAGCAAAAAATATGGGACAAAAAATAAATCCACTTGGTTTCAGACTTGGTACAACCCAAAGTCATCATTCTTTTTGGTTGTGCAAACCAAAAAAATTTTCTGTGGGCCTACAAGAAGATGTAAAAATACAGAATTGTATCAAGAACTATGTACAAAAAAAATAAGAGAATACCCTCAGTTTTCAAAGGAATTGCATGTATAGGAATTAAAAAAAGAATCAATTTGATCCAGATAATAATATATATTGGATTTCCCAATTTGTTAATAGAAGGCTGAATGTAAGGAATTGTAGAATTACAGATAAATCTATAAAAGGAGATTCATTTTGAAAACCCAAGAATCAACATTACTCTCACAAAAGTTGAAAAACCTTTTAGACAACCTAATATTCTTGCAGAATATATAGCTTTATAATTAAAAAATAGAGTTTCGTTTTGAAAGGCAATGAAAAAGGTGATTGAATTAACTGAACAAATGGACACAAAAGGAATTCAAGTGCAAATCATATGGCGTATTGAGGGAAAAGAAATTACATGTGTCAAATGGATCAGAGAAGGGAGGGTTCCTCTATAAACAATTCGTGCTAAAATTGATCATTGTTCCTATACAATTCAAACTATCTATGGAGTATTAGGCATTAAAATTTGGATATTTGTAGATGAGGACTAATGGACCTTTCTTTATTTGTTTTGCCATTCTGGTTCTGACTAGTGTCTAGCAATAGAAACAAATTTGTTCTTTCATTTATAAACTAGTTCTTTCATTTATGAAATATCAAACAAAAATAGCAATTCGATTCTAATTCTCTAATTCTATAGGGTTGAATAAAAATTTGATTGACCATTTTTTTAGAGTAAAATTGCTATGCTTAGTATGTGACTCCTTCTTTAAAGTAAGTTTAAAGTTTAGAGTTGGGTTAGGATTCCATAGATTGTTGAACCCCACTCTAAACTTAATAACTATATATAATATAAAAAAGAACCAACTTATGGCTTCGTATTTTTGAGATCCCAAGAAATAGTCACTATGACTAGATCAATCATATAGTTGTAGCAACTGAAATTTCTCCCATAACATAAAAAATCTAATTATGAGTTGTAAAACACAAATAACGGGATGTGGATAAATGAAAGATGATAGAAAGAGAAAACAAAAAAAACCAATGATATATGATTACAATATGTATGGTCTATGAATTATGTCATATCTTATAGAAAGGCAATATGATAAAGCATCAATACTGAATATAAAATTTAATATAATACTATATAAAAATATATACTAGTATATAAAAATATAATAATATATACAAAAATAATACTCTAAAAATTAATACAATACTATAATGTATAAGACAATGAAGAGCCCGGAGTTAATAGAAACTGAGAAGATTGACTCGGAAACAAATTTTTGTTGAGAGCTCCATTGCAGAGTTTAGATCTAACCATTAATGGAGAAGCTATAGGAACGATAGAACCTGTGACTGCATAGGATTAGTATTAGTTTTAAATAGAATCCTAATGATTCAGAGCAGGATGGCGGAACGAACCAAGAATAAATTGATTTATTCTAAGAGGTTATGGATTGAACAACCTACGAATGAGAAAGAGTCAATATTCACCCGCAAAACATTTATTTATTAAATTACAATATTTTTTTGTTTGGCATAGTTCAATAAGAATAAAAAAAGATTCATTATAATCGTTATAGTTATAATTATAAAACAAAGAAAAACATTATCTATAACTCTATCTAGATTTATAGATAAATATATAAATCTAGCTTTGTATCTTGATTGTATATACAGATAGTTAAACAAATTCAATATCAAACACATTGCTTAGTTTAGTGATTTAGTGCATTATTTATTATATGTTATATTATAAATATGTATTATAAAATACATATATAAATATTTTATAATAGTATTTTATATAATACTATTTGTTTAAAACTATTGAATGAATTGTTTCATTTGCGAGGAGCTGGATGAGAAGAACCTCTCATGTCGGGTTCTGTAGTAGGGGTGGAATGAAAATAAAAAAGAACCATCAACTATAACCCCAAAAGAACCAGATTTTGTAAACAACATAGAGGAAGAAAGAGGGGAATATCTTATCGAGGCAATTATATTAGTTTTTGTAGATATGCTCTTCAGGCACTTGAACCCTCTTGGATCACAGCCAGACAAATAGAAGCGGGGCGAAAAGTAATGACACGATATGTGCGTTGTGGTGGAAAAATATGGGTACGCATATTTCCTGACAAACCTATTACAGTAAGACCCACAGAAACATGTATGGGTTCGAAAAAAGGATCTTCTAAATATTGGGTATCCATTGTTAAATCAGGTCGAATACTTTATGAAATGGGAGGAGTATCCAAAACTATAGCTAGGGCCACTATTGAAATAGCTACGTACAAAATGCCTATACGAACTCAATTTGTTATTTTAGGATAGGAACATAGAACTAAACTAAACAAAAGGACTATTTATTATATTGAATATTGCGGATGAAAAAACAAACAACAAAAGATTTCTTTATTTTTGGATAGACAATATAATTTTTTTCTCATTCTTTACTACATTGAAATAGCAAATTAAAAGAGAAAAATCATATGATTCAACCCCAAACCCTTTTAAATGTAGCAGATAATAGTGGAGCTCGAGAATTAATGTGTATTTGAATCATAGGGGCTGGTAATCCCCGATATGCTCATATTGGTGACATTATTGTTGCTGTAATCAAGGAAGCAATGCCCAATATGCCTCTAGAAAGATCAGAAGTAATTAGAGCTATAATTGTACGTACGTGTAAAGAACTCAAACGTGACAATGGTATGATAATATGATATGATGATAATGCTGTGATTGTCATTGATCAAGATGGAAATCCGAAAGGAACTTGAGTTTTTGGTGTGATTCACCAAGAATTGAGGCAGTTTAATTTTACTAAAATAGTTTCACTAGCTCCCGAGGTATTATAAATAATACATACTAGTAGATTGAACTACTAGTCGGGTACCAAAAAATGGAGCAATTCATTATTAAATTATTAGTAGATTGTGTCTCATGCATATACTTTGAATAAAAAAATAGTAAAGAAAAATAAGTAATAAAATAATAATAAAACATGTTGATTATATCCAAATTGGAAGACAAGAATAATTCAAGTTCATCATGGGTAGGGATACTCTTCCCGATATAATAACTTCTATAAGAAATGCTAGCATGGATAAAAAGGGAAGAGTTCGAATAGCATCTACTAATATCACCGAAAATATTGTTAAAATACATTTATGAGAAGGTTTTATTGAAAACATTCAAAAACATCAAGATCAAGAAAGCCAAAAATTTTCTTGGTTTTAACCCTACGGCATAGAAGAACTAGGAATAGAATATATAGAACTATTTTAAAGCATATCAGCCGACCTGGCCTATGAATCTATTCCAACTATCAATTAATTCCTAAGATTTTAGGTGGAATAGGGATTGTAATTCTTTCTACTGCTCAAGGTATAATGATAGATTGAGAAGATCGACTCAAAAGAATTGGAGGAGAAATTTTGTGTTATATATGGTGATCTGCGTCTAGTATCTAATTTTATCTCATTGATACTTAAAGGGGGTTACCTGGAATGAAAGAACAAAAATTGATTCATGAAGGCTTAATTATTGAATCACTTCCCAACGGTATGTTTCGGGTATGTTTAGATAATGAAGATTTAATTTTAGGTTATATTTCAGGGCGAATCCAGCACATTTTTATACAAATACTACTTGGAGATAGAGTCAAAATTGAAATAATTCATTCTGATTCAACCAAGGGACATACAATTTATAGACTTCATGACAAGGAGTCAAATGATTAAATGATTTTTTAAACAGTCCTTGTTTGTTAAGTTAAAAAATTCAAGAGACTTATTTTTTTCTTCCAAGAAGTAGATTCAGGAAAAAAGAATGAGAAATATGAAAATAAGAATTTATGTTCATAAAATTTGTGAAAAGTGTCGACTGATCCATAGACGCAGATGAATTATGGTGATTGGTTTAAATCCAAAGCATAAACAGAGACAGGGATAGGGTAATCTTTAATCTTAAAAAAAACTTTCTAATTCTAAACTAAAGTAGAGAAGGGATCCCTGTAATGTAAAAATAAAAATAGGGGATCCATTTTTTTTAATATGAAATGGATATCTCCATATATTTTTGTATATCTCTGACTCCTATTTAGGAGATAGATAATACAATATGACAAAACCTATACCAAAAGTTGGTTATCGTAGGAATGGACGTATTGGTTCAAGCAAGAATGGACATAGAATACCAAAAGGAGTTATTCATGTTCAAGCAAGTTTCAACAATACCATTGTAACTATTATAGATGTGCGTGGTCGGGTGGTTTCTTGGGCGTTCACGGGTACTTCTGGGTTCAAAGGCACAAGAAGAGGAACACCCTATGCTGCTCAAGCAGCAGCAATAAATGCTATTCGTACAATAATTGATCATGGTATGCAATGAACAGAAGTTATGATAAAAGGTCCTGGTCTCAGAAGAGATGTGGCATTACAAAGCATTCGTAGAAGTGGTATACTATTAAGTTTCATACGTGATGTGACACCTATGCCACATAATGGATGTCGACCTTCTAAAAAAAGACATGTGTAGAAATAAGAATTAAACAACTATCAAGAGAAATAAATGATTCAATGAACTGATCAAATTAAAATATTAGTATGGTTCGAGGGGAAGTAGCAGAATCCACTCAAACACCCCAATGGAAGTGTGTTGAATCGAGAGTAGATAGTAAACTTCTTTATTATGGTCATTTCATTCTCTCCCCGCTTAGGAAAAGTCAGGCTGATACAATTGGTATTGCCATGCGAAGGACTTTACTTGGAGAAATATAAGGAACATGTATCACACGTGCAAAATCTAAGGACGTATCACATGAATATTCTACAATAGTAGGTATTGAAGAATCAATACATGAAATTTTACTCAATTTGAAAGAAATTGTATTGAGAAGTAATCTCTATGGAATTAGAGACGCATCCATTTGTGTTAGGGGTCCTAGGTATGTAACCACTCAAGATATTATCTCACCACCTTCCATGGAAATAGTTGACACGACATAGTATATAGCTAACCTGATAGAACCGATTGATTTGTGCATTGGATTATAACTCAAGAGAGATCATGGATATCCTAGGGTTGGTTGAATTATCCGAAGAGGATCGGTTAACCATAGAAATAGAAAGAGCATGAAAAATTGAGCATTTCTTATCACAACCCTTCTTCATGGCAGAAGTATTTACTGGTTCTCTGGGTAAATATGTTGGTCTCGCATAAACAATTAACTCATTCCTTCCAGAGAATTAGATAGTCTTCCCGAACAGGCCTTTTATTTGGTGGGTAACATCGATGAAGCTACCATGAAAGCTATAAACTTAGAAGTGGAGAGCAAGAAATGACCTTAAATCTTTGCATATTGACTCCTAATAAAATTATTTTGGATTCAGAAGTAAAAGAAATAATTTTATCTACTAATAGTGGGCAAATTTGCATATTACCAAACCACACTTCTATTGCCATGGCCGTTGATATAGGTCTTTTGAGAATACGCCTCAATGACCAATGGTTAATGGTGGCTTTGATGGGCGATTTCACTAGAATAAGTAATAATGAGATCACCATTTTAGGAAATGATGCAGAGATGAGTACTAAGATTGATCTGCAAGAAGCTCAACAAGCTCTTGAAATAGCTAAAGCTAACTTGAGTAGAGCTGAGGGTAAAAGACAAGCAATTGAGGCGAATCTAGCTCTCAGACGAGCTAGGACATGAGTAGAGGCTATCAATGTTATTTCCTCCTAGTCAACAAAATACATCAAAATCTTGAAAAGAATTATTACATTTTGATTCCACCAATTGAACACAATCAAGTCTAATCTAATACGATGAAACCAAAAAAAAGACGATGGGTAGAAAAGCTTATTAGATACCATTGACTTTAGATACCATTTACTCCACTCTGGTATTTAATAAGTTCTACCTACTATTAGATTTGAACCAATGACTCCCGCCGTATGAAAGCAATACTCTAACCACTGAGTTAAGTAGGTCATTTATCACCACAAAAGACCCATCACTCAGAGGATTATAGATAGAATAGTATTTCCAAGAAATTCCAATTTGTTAAAATAGTAAACCAATCACAAAGCTATCATACAATGTGGGATTTTGGACTGTCCATCTTGATAAGAAATTATTCATATGTTAAGATATCTATGACAAGGGCAAGGGCTATAGCTCAGTTAGGTAGAGCACCCCGTTTACACATGCACCAATGCTTTTCAAAAGAAGCCAATTATACAATGAACATAATCGATCTTAAATCGATGTCTTACTCCATAGATTTGAGGAACAAGAGAACAATAGCCTCACATATATTTTATTTGGTTTGATTCAGTCTGATTTAGATTTAGTGCAAATTTAAGTGCTAAATAGAAAACCTACCATTGATTTGATAATTGATAGGGTAAATACCCAATCCATATTCAATGCTAGGCATAATGAGTATAAGGACCTCAAAATCATCTCTTTTCATCCTATGAACTTTAAGGTGTATGAAGTCTCATATTTGACTCTTGTAGAGGAGCAATAGAAACTCCATTTAACTTAGGTTGATCTAGGCCAGAGGCCGCCGACCTAAGTCAAAGTAATCATTCTTTGAGAGACTTTGGCATTGCTCCTAAATCAGAATTCAAATAATGAATATGAATCAGAGCACGCGGAGCCATCTTATTATCTTTTTATCTTCCTGTGAAGAAAAAAATATGGTGGACTAACTGATCTTTATATCAATTGATGAAAGAGCCCAATGCAACAAAATGCATGTTGGGTCTTTGAAACAGTTTGAATCATTTTGATAATATAATAATAAGTTTGATTTGTTTTACCGAGAAGATCTACAGTTCAAATCCATATAGCCCTAATAGATTGTATTTTTGTATAGATATTCTATTTGAGTTTATAATAGTTTTCATCTCCTTATTTTATTTATGGACAGACCGATCGATCAGTCGATCTATAGAAATGAAAGTATTACGTAGTTACATATGTATAGGGACAAGAAAAAAAAAATCCACTCTAACGGATCCTATTGGCATTTGTCAAATTTGTCATAAGCTAAGATGTCCATACTTATTTTTTTTATTAATCCTCTTGGATTAATTTCTTTTCCTATCCATAATCAAAGAGTTAGTGGTACATTTGATTTTCTGGTATACTCAATCCCAGTCAATTTATGAAGTGAAAATCATGACGTAATCGATCTTGTCTAGAAACTCTAACCCAACCAAATTTAATCCTAAGTCATATGGATTGAGACCTATTCTTAGTATTCTATTTGTAGAAGTCCCTTGACTAATTGCTTTTCGTCATAACCTCCATTGAATTGATTATTTCAGAGATAATGAATCGGCCCTAAATGTATTAGCCTCTCTTCAACTATATTCTATGCTACAAGTTGGATTGGGGATTAATTTGTCGAATCGTTCAATAATATGTGATTCTATATATTTATTGATAATAGATATTCATTGTTCTTATAATCCTTATACCTTAATAATCCTTATATTATAATAATAAATAATATTATAGTTTTATTTATTAGTTTCTCTTAGTTTATTAGTGTTTACTATTTCATTAGAAATGCTAAGTGGTACTCCATTGGATGAATCTTTAAACAAGACATGCCTACCGTACAACAAACAAACTCTAAGCTATGTAGTTTGATTCAATCAAAATCAATTCTTGTTTCAACTAAGAAATTCTATAGATGAATTGATGATCCCAATCCAGAATTGAATAATTCAACATATTCTAGATTAATAAGAGTATATTTATGTTTTTGCTTCACGAATATGATATTTTCTGGACATTTCTGATAATATCAAGCATTATTCCTATCTTGAAATTTCTAATTTCTGGAGTTTTAACCCTGATTAGTAAAGAACCAAAGAAGTTCTCTAGTTATGAATCAGGTATAGAACCTATGGGGGATGCTTGGTTACAATTTTGAATATGCTATTACATGTTTGCTCTAGTTTTTGTTGTTTTTGATGTTGAAATGGTCTTTCTTTATCCATGGGCAATGAGTTTTGATGTATTGGGTGTATCTGTATTTATAGAAGCTTTCATTTTCGTGTTTATCCCAATTGTTGGGTTAATTTATGCATGACGAAAAGGAGCATTAGAATGGTTTTAGCTAAATATTTAGACAATCAAAATATAAAAAAATAGATTACAATTGAGACAGTTATGAATTTGATTGAGTTTCCGTTACTTGACCAAATGACCCACAATTCAGTTATTTCAAGTACATTGAATGATCATTCGAATTGGTCAAGACTCTCCAGTTTATGGCCGCTTCTCTATGTTACTAATTGTTATTTCATTGAATTTGCTTCATTAATAGGCTTGTAATTCGATTTTGATCATTATGGATTGGTACCAAGATCGAGTCCTAGGCAAGCATACCTAATTTTAACAACCAGCACAATAACAATGAAAATGGCTCCTTCTTTAGTGAGATTATATGAGCAAATGCCTGAACCAAAATATGCTATTACTATGGGAGCTTGTACTATTACAGGAGAAATGTTTAGTACTGATTCTTATAGTACTATTTGGGGAGTCGATAAGTTAATTCCTATGGATGTCTATTTGCCAGGCTGCCCCCCTAAACCAAAGGTAGTTATAGATTCTATAACAAAACTTTGTAAGAAGATATCTCAAGAACTCCCTAAAGATAGAACTATGTCTCAATGGGAAAATCAATGTTTTACTACTAATCACAAGTTTTATGTTCGACACAGTACTCATACTAGAAATTATGATCAAGGATTGTTCTATCAATCATCATACACTTCAAAAATACCTTCTGAAAGATTTTGCAAATCTCAAAATTTAGTATCTTCCTATGAATTAGCAAATTAGTTAGGGTTTTCATGTGTAGAATGAGAAAGAGCAAGTCAATCTTTCAAAATTTTCATTCTAAATTGAGAAATACTTGTACAAGTACAAATAAATGTGGGATAAATCAAGAAGATGCAGGGTCGTTTATCTGATTGGCTAATCAAGCATGAGCTTGTTCATAGATCCTTGGGCTTCGACTATCAAGGAATAGAGACTTTACAAATAAAAATAAAGGATTGGGACTCCATTGCTATTATTTCATATATATATGGTTACAATTATTTACGTTCCTAGTCTGCCTATGATGTAGCACCGGTCGGATTTTTAGCTAGTGTATATCATCTTATGAGAATAGAATATGGTATAGATAAAGTAGAAGATACGCATAAAAGTATTTATATCTAGGAATAATCCTAAAATCCCGTCTATTTTCTGGATTTGGAAAAGTGCAGATTTTCAAGAGCGGGAATCCTATGATATGTTAGGAATCTCCTATAATAATCATCCACGTCTTAAACATATCTGATGCCGAAAAGTTGGATAGGCTGGCCCCTATGTAAGGACTATATTACCCCCAATTTCTATGAAATACAAGATGCTCATTGAATGATAAGAAACTTATGTTCACTTCTATGACATGACTCCAGACTTCATTTAAGTCAAATCAAGAATATTTTTACGTTTTGTTCTAAATGAAACAGAGTAATCGGACTCCAATTCGTATTATGGAAGGGCTAAAATAAAAAAAAAGGCTTTTTATAAGATATCTTATAATTTCATTTGTAAGATATCTCATATGAGAAGAAACTATAAATAAGATGAATCAAAAAAGTTACGCACCTAAACCTTGTACCGCGCACATCACTTAGTAAAGTAACGTAAGTAGGAGTAAAGAAATAGAATAGAAATATGAAAAAAAATGAAAAGGGATCAAATTTTATTTGTACTATTTCTGAAATGCATCTTGTCTATTGGTATCCTTCAACTCTTGTAGATTTTTGAAACTTTTTAGCCAACTTATTTATTTTAGATATATATATTTACCTTTAAGTGAGAAATTGTATAAATATCGATGTGATATAGTATTGGGATGTCAAGAACCAGACTTGAACTAGTGACATGAGGATTTTCAGTCCTCTACTCTACCAATTGAGCTATCCCGACCATTTTTTGCACATCATTCTACTATAGTAGAGTATTTGTATCTATGTTAATAACCAAAAAATATTTTTAAATCTTACCTAGTCCCTGAATTTTTTAGATCTTCCAAAAGTTTGTTTATTTATTTTTTATTTGAATCCTTGATGAAACAAAAAAGAACTAAAATGGGATTTTTGGGGATAGAGGGACTCGAACCCACATGATTTCTTAAGTCGACAGATTTTCTTCTTACTATAAATTTTATTGTTGTCAGTATTGACATGTAGAATGGTACTCTCTCTTTATTCTTGTCTGATTAATTCATTTTTCAAAAGATCTATCAGACTCTGGAATCAATGATTTGATCATTAAATAATCGATTCTTCCTTCAACTTCCAACTTTGGTCGAAATAGATTCCTAATTGACTTTGCATTTTTTTCATATCATATATATTCAATTCATTTCATATATAATGTCATATACATATATATCATATATATATATAATGGAATCGGGTCATGATTAATCATTTGATATGTTAGTATGTGTACGTACATATTGGGTATATAGAGTTCCCCTTTTCATATTTTTGATGGAGGGATTCCAACTACTAACATAACGTAATCAATTCCATTCATTAGAACAGCTTCCCATTGAGTCTCTACACCTATCCTTTTTTGATTTTTGATTCTAGTTTTTTTGATAAACCAAACCTTTTCAAATATCAAATAAAGATTTGGCTCAGGATTGCCCATTTTTAATTCCAAGGTTTCTCTAAATTTGGAAGTTAGCACTTAGTAGGTTTCCATACCAAGGATCAATTCAATCAAGTCCATAGCGTCTACCAATTTTGACATATCCCCCTTTCTACTTCTTTGATTTATCTTGAAACCGTTGAATTCATTAGATAATGATTCTTATATTGTATTGGAAAAGTGTATACTGCTATTTTATTTGTTTGCCACCCTCTATTATTTCATCTTTATTGGATAAACTATCTTTGTTTCAATCAAAACTGATTCTATTATTGATATATTTGCAATTCAATATGGATACATATATCCCAGATATATATGCTTCCCCGTCTTTCATTTTTACAGCACGATTTGCAATATTGGAATAGTCAATATTCATTCTATCTTATCTCCTATGTTTCTAAATGGAACCAGAAGAATACCTCATTCTTGTATCTTTATTCTCCTTTTCTTATTCTTTTCTGATCTGAGAATCGATCGAGTAGTTAATATAATTAATATATATAACTTCTCTAAAAAATAATTCCATTTTTTTCTAGTCAAAATTTCAAGTTTGATAATATCATGTCATGATATTTTATTTTAATCATATAAAATATATATTGAATTATTTTGAATATTTAATTATTTAATAATATAATACCAAATGAAAAAAATTCATAATATAATAATAAATCAAAGTTATAACGTGACTAAAAATTGATCCCTATGATCCAAGTTATATACTCTATAACATAGGCCTTATAAACACAAGTAACGGAGAACATATGAAGGCTTTGGAATATTATTTCTAGGCACTAGAACGAAATCCATTCTTACCGCAAGCTTTGAATAATATGACCATGATCTGTCATTACATGTGGCTATCTCCACTATAGAAAGAAGGAAAAAAGGATCAAATTGGCTAGTAAAGTAAATACTATAAAATGGCTTTCTACATATGCATCATCCAAAGAACAAATTTTTCTCAGCTGTAGTAAGGAAAGAGACTTCACAAGAACCAAAATATGAAGAAATAGATATGCCTATATACTATATTCTATGGGTAAAGGATCAAATTGATAGACAAAGCACCATAAAGATCAATTAGTGAGCTATTGGATCAATACGATTAAGAACTGCTTACTTATACTTCAAGATATTGGAAGTAATCAACTTATGTAATAAAGTCGATCCACTAAGGTATAAGATATTGAGCAGCGGTGTAGTGTCAGATCCCAAAGATAGGAAGTTCTTTTTTCTTATGGAGGGAAAGTCCTTTTAAGAGATTCTATATAAATTTCAATTTCATATATGAAAACGAGATAGTTCCCTTTCAGAAAAATCGAATGTAAGGAGATAAGGAAATATCTCTATGCTTCATTCTTCGGAAGGGGGGGAGAAAAGATAAAACGGATTTTTGACCAAGAAAATTAGAGTTCGAAACTTAGTTAATTAACTTCGTCTGCTTAGTTGTGGTTACCCCCCCCCCTTTTTTTGTTAAGGGGGGTTCATTTCTTAAAAATCTAATACAGTTAGTATAGATTAAAATGGGATGCCAAAAGAATCAATTGCTGAGCCGTATGAGGTAGGAAACTCTCAAGTATGGTTCTAAGGAGAGGAATTTACTCATCTACAAGGTGATTCTGAAATTGCAGAAGCTTGATTCAATCAAGTTGTTGAGTATTGGAAACAGGCTATAGCGCTTACCCCCGAATAATTATATTGAAGCACATAATTGGTTAAAGATTACGAGATATTTAGAATTTGAATAAAATTTGTAGTTCATTACAATTTATTGTTGGATTATTAATCAAATAAAATAGATCATACATATCCTATGATAAGATCCAATCAGAAATTTCATTATATCTCTTACTTCTAAAATCATTATTGTATGGTATCTTACATGGATAAAGGAGATACGGGTACAAAAACTAATCTAATAAAAGAAAGAATATCTTTGAATGACTAAATATAAATATCAAAATGAATCCTATTAATTCTAATGAATTATTTTGTGATTTTTAATGTAATGTAATACAGTACAATAATTAAGATATTATGCTCCACGGAAGTAGATACATATGGGCATTTATACATTTAGATAGAAAGATATTAGACTAGGTTAGGTTGCACAAAAAATAGTTTTTTCATCACATTAGGAAAGGGTTTTATGAGAAAAGGTTTTACAAGATTTTAGATTGTCCATTAGGCACCTAATCTTTATGTCATAATAGATCTGAACACTTGCACCGGATCGACTTGGATATCATAATTGCTTTAGTGAAAAACTAAATAGATGGATGGGAGATAGGAAAAAAAAGGGACAAATCATAAATTAAATAAAATATCCATCTTTCAGAGGTTCACTAAAAATCTGACTATTGGCAAGTCTCTTTGTATATGTTGTCCGGAAAGAGGAGGACTTAATGATTATTCGTTCTCCAGAACCAAAAGTAAAAATTGTTGTAGATAGGGATCCTATAAAAATGTCTTTCAAAGAATGAGCCCAACCTAGCCATTTCTCAAGAACAATAGCTAAGGGTCCCGATACTACCACTTGGATATGGAACCTACATGTTGATGCTCACGATTTTGATAGTCATACTAGTGATTTAGAGGAGATCTTTGGAAAAGTATTTAGTGCTCATTTCGGTCAACTCTCCATTATCTTTCTTTGTCTAAGCGACATGTACTTCCATGGTGCCTATTTTTCCAATTATGAAGCATGGCTAAGTGATCCTACTCACATTGGACCCAGTGCTCAGGTGGTTTGGCCAATAGTAGGTCAAGAAATATTGAATGGTGGTGTAGGCCTGGGTTTCCGGGGAATACAAATAACCTCCATTTTTTTACAGATTTGGTGAGCGTATGGAATAACTAGTGAATTACAACTCTATTGTACCGCAATTGGTGCATTGGTCTTTGCATCCTTAATGCTTTTTGCCGGCTGGTTCCATTATCACAAAGCAGCACCAAAATTGGCTTGGTTCCAAGATGTAGAATCTATGTTGAATCACCACTTAGCAGGGTTACTAGGACTTGGGTCTCTTTCTTGGGTGGGACACCAAATCCATGTATCTTTGCCTATTTACCAATTTCTCAATGCTGGAGTTGATCCTAAAGAGATACCACTTCCTCATGAATTTATCTTGAATCGGGATCTTTTGATTCAACTTTATCCCAGTTTTGCCGAGGGAGCAACCCCACTTTTCACCTTGAATTGGTCAAAATACACATAATTTCTGAGTTTTCATGGAGGATTAGATCCAATAATGGGAGGTCTATGGCTGAGCAATATAGCACATCATCATTTAGCAATTGCAACTCTTTTCTTGATCGCTGGTCATATGTATAGGACCAACTGGGGTATTGGTCATGGCCTTAAAGTCATTTTAGAAGCCATAAAGGTCCATTTACAGGCCAGGGTCATAAGGGCCTTTATGAAATCCTAACAACGTCATGGCATGCTCAATTAGCTCTTAACCTAGCTATGTTAGGTTCTTTAACCATTGTTGTAGCTCACCATATGTAATCCATGCCCCCCCATCCATACTTAGCTATTGACTATGGTACACAACTTTTGCTGTTCACACATCATATGTGGATTGGTGGATTTCTCATAGTTGGTGTTGCTGCACATGCAACTATTTTTACGGTAAGAGATTATGATCCAATTACTCGATACAATGATCTATTAGATCGTGTCCTTAAGCACCGTGATGCAATCATATCACATCTTAACTAGGCATGTATATTTCTAGGGTTTCACAGTTTTGGCTTATATATTCATAATGATATCATGAGTGCTTTAGGGCATCCCCAAGATATGTTTTCAGATACCACTATACAACTCCAACCCATCTTTGCTCAATGAGTACAAAGCAACCATGCTTTAGCACTGGGTGTAACAGCTCCTAGTGTAACAACAAGTACCAGCTTAACTTGGGGAGGTGATGAATTAGTAGTAGTAGGCGACAAAGTAGCTTTGTTACCTATTCCAATAGGAATCATAGACTTTTTGGTCCATCACATTCATGCATTTATGATCCATGTGACTATATTGATACTACTAAAAGGCATTCTATTTGCTCGCAGTTCCCGTTTGATACCTGATAAAGAAAATTTTGGTTTTCATTTCCCTTGTGATGGGCCTGGAAGAGGAGGAACATGTCAAGTATCTACCTAGGATCATGTCTTCTTAGGTATATTCTAGATGTACAATGCAATTTCAGTAGTAATTTTCCATTTCAGTTGGAAAATGCAGTCAGATGTTTGGGGCACTATAAGTGATCAAGGAGTGGTAACCCATATCATAGGAGGAAACTTTGCACAAAGTTTCATTACTATTAATGGGTGGTTATGGGATTTCTTATGGACACAAGCATCTCAGGTAATTCAGTCTTATAGTTCTTCATTATTTGCATATGGTCTTTTTTTTCTTAGGTGCTCATTTTTTCTGGGATTTCAGTTTAATGTTTCTATCTAGTGGCCATGGTTATTGGCAAGAACTCATTGAATTTATCATTTGGGCTCATAACAAATTAAAAGTTGCTCCTGCTACTTAGCCTAGAGCCTTGAGCATTGTACAAGGATGCGCTGTAGGAGTAACCCATTACCTTCTAGGTGGAATTGCCACAACATGGGCATTCCTCTTAGCAAGAATTATTGCAGTAAGATAATGGCTAGGAGGATTTGAAAGGAATTATGGCATTAAGATTTACAAGGTTTAGCCAAGGTTTAGCTCAGGACCCCACTACTCGTCATATTTGGTTTGGTATTGCTACTGCACATGACTTTGAAAGTCATGATGATATTACTGAGGAATGTCTTTATCAGAACATTTTTGCTTCTCACTTTGGGCAATTAGCAATAATCTTTCTGTGGACATCCAAAAATCTGTTTCATATAGCTTGGCAAGGAAATTTGGAGTCAGGTATACAGGACCATTTACATGTAAGACCTATTGCTCATGCAATTTGGGATCCTCATTTTGGTCAACCTTCCATAGAGGCCTTTACTCAAGGAGGTGCTATTAGCCCCATGAATATTGCTTATTCCAATATTTACCAGTGGTGGTATACAATTGGATTACACACCAATAAAGATCTTTATACTGGAGCTCTTTTTCTATTATGTTTTTCTAGTATATCTTTAATAGCGGGTTGGTTACACCTACAACCAAAATGGAGACCGAGTGTTTCGTGGTTTAAAAATGCTGAATCTCGTCTCAATCATCATTTGTCAGGACTTTTTGGACTAAGTTCTTTGGCTTGGGTAGGACATTTAGTTCATGTGGCTATTCCCAGATCGGGGGGGAGTATGTCAGATGGAATAATTTCTTAAACCTATTACCACATCCCCAAGGAATGGAACCACTTTTTATTAGTCAATGGAATCTTTATGCACAAAACTCTTATTCTAGCAGTCATTTGTTTGGTACTTCCAAGGGGGCGGGAACTGCCATTCTAACCCTTCTTGGAGGATTTCATCCACAAATGCAAAGTTTATGGCTAACCAATATTGCTCATCATCATTTAGCTATTGCATTTCTTTTTCTCGTTGCTGGTCATATGTATAGAACTAACTCCAGGATTGGGCACAGTATCAAAGATCTTTTAGAAGCACATATTCCCATGGGGGGTTGATTAGGACATGGGCATAAGGGCTTTTATGACACAATCAACAATTCAATTCATTTTCAATTAGGTCTTGCTCTAGCCTCTTTAGGGGTTATTACTTCTTTAGTAGCTTAACACATGTACTCTTTGCCGGCTTATGCATTCAGAGCACAAGACTGTACTACTCAAGCTGCGTTATATACTCATCACCAATACATCGCAGGATTCATCATGATGGGAGCCTTTACTCATGGATCTATATTCTTCATTAGAGATTATAATCTAGAACAGAATGAGGATAATGTATAGCAAGAATGTTAGACCATAAAGAAGCTATCATATCTCATTTAAGTTGGGCCAACCTATTTCTGGGATTCCATACTTTGGCACTTTATGTTCATAATGACGTCATGCTCACTTCTGGTACTGCAGAAAAATAGATCTTGATCAAACCCATATTTGCCCAATGGATACGCTTATGGTAAGACTTTGTATGGGTTCGATGTACTCTTATCTTCAATGAACAGGCGAGCATTCGATGTGGGTTGAAACATATGGTTACCCGACTGGTTGAATGCTATTAATGAGAATAGTAATTCACTCTTCTTAACAATAGGTCCTGGAGATTTCTTGGTCCATCATGCTATTTCTCTAGGTTTGCACACAACTACATTGATTTTAGTAAAAGGTGCTTTAGATGCATGTGATTCTAAGCTAATGCTAGATAAAAAGGATTTTGGTTATAGTTTTCCTTGCGACGGCCTAGGACACGGTGGTACTTGTGATATTTCGGGTTGGGACACATTTTATTTGGCAATTTTTTGGATGTTAAATACCATTGGATGGGTGACTTTTTATTGGCATTGGAAGCACATCACATTATGGCGGGGTAACCTTTCACAATTTAATGAATCCTCTACTTATTTGATGGGATGGTTAAGAGATTCTCTATGGTTGAACTCTTCACAACTTATCAATGGATATAACCCATTTAGTATGAATAGTTTATCCATGTGGGCGTGGATGTTTTTATTTGGACGTCTTGTTTGGGCTACTGGATTTATGTTCTTAATTTCCTGGCGTGGATATTGGCAAGAATTGATTGAAACTTAAGCATGGGCTCATGAATGCACACCTTTGGCTAATTTGATTCGGTGGAGAGATGAGCCAGTGGCTCTTTCCATTGTCCAAGCAAGATTGGTTGGATTAGCCCACTTTTCTATAAGTTACATATTTACTTATGAAGCTTTCTTGATTGCCTCTACATTTGAAAAATTTGGTTAATTTAGTTATTTTTTTATGTACTGTATCAGCAACAATCTCATTTCTTTCAATGGAGAGGGAGGGAGATCAACCTTCTTCTATTTTTTTTACATCTAGGACCTGAACTCTATCATTGATAAAATAGGAACTGAACATTATGGCAAAAAAAATTTTGATCCATAGGGGGAAGAAATGGCAGAAACTGGAACATAAATATCATTTGATTCATCGATCTTCAAAAAAAGAAATAAGCAAAGTTCTATCCTTGAGTGAAAAATAGGAAATTCATAGAAAATTGCAATCCCCACCATGTAATAGTGCACCTATACATCTTCATCAACATTGTTTTTTGACTGGAAGACCTAGAGGTAACTATCAAGACTTTGGGTTATCCGGACACATACTTCAAGAAATGGTTCATGAATGTTTGTTACTGGGTGCAATAAAATCAAGTTGGTAAAGGTAAAAATAGCATTTCATATTTGTATATATCTCTATGATCATAGATCATAGAGGGCCCCTCTTTACCATTCTATATAAATAGACTATCCTATTTGTATATATATGGTAGAGAGGCATATCTAATCTTCCTTCATCTATTAGTTCCCAATTCTTTAGTGCGGAGTAGAGCAATTTGGTAACTCACAAGGCTCATAACCTTGAAGTCACGGGTTCAAATCCTATCTCTGCAACATTTTTTGTTTGGATGGGAGATAAAAAAGAGGAAGATAGAACTACAATACTATCGTAGTCAACTATAACAAATTTTTTCTTAAATTGAAGTTTTATTAAGAACCCATAGTGAAGATCAAACCTGCATCTTCTCTTTGGCAAAGAGAAATTTTACCATTCGACCATATCTGCATTTTCTTCCTTTCTGATACACATGCATATGTCCACGCATATATGATATATCATATATGCATCTGGATCATATTTGTGTAGGGCCAGATACTCAGATACTTCAGATTGAATGTTAATGTCTTTCACAATACTTTTTAAAAAAGGAGTGGCATTTTTGGATCCAAAGAAATTCAAGAAATAAGAGAATTAAGGATAGCTACTAGAAAGACTAATACAATCCATAATGATGTACCTGAAAATACAACATTTTTGTTACTTGACCAGCCATCTGAAGAAGCAAATAAAATGGGTACACTAATCAGTGAGATTGATGAAGTCACAATTAATGCAAAAACTGCTAATTGGAAAGCAATAGTCTTTTTTGTAATCCTCCAAGTTACCAACAAATGAACTACAAAGTATACCATTTCATTTGATCCCTCGCTTAGTAAAATCATGTAGGGATTCGACCACGAATCAATTGATTCTTTAGAACTTATTACGCTTTATTTTATTTTATTTTTTATTTGAGAATATGGTCAGGGGGAGTTATTATTTACTCCACAAATAGACATAGTGGATTATGTGTATATGTATACATGTATATATACAATATGTAGATAAATACATAGAAATATAGATTCGCATCTGAGATGTTTCTACAGTATAGATAGTTAGTGTATCACCTCATATGGTTATGTTCTATTCGTAGTAATAAAATACAGATTACCCTTCGAAGAGATGGCTGAGTGGTTGATAGCTCCAGTCTTGAAAACTGGTATAGTTTTGAACAAAGAACTATCGGGGTTTCAAATGCCCCCTCTCTCCTTTTGTTTTTGTTTGTTGAATAAATTTGTTTCTTTATTCATTTGGTCTGGCCCACTATCATAAAATGGAATGGCTCAACTATCTCACTTAGCCGAGCCAAAACAAAAAAAAGTAGAATGAATATATATATAAGTATAAGAAAATCTTAGCTAAGAGGGGTCATAGAAAGAACAGGTTCCAAATCACGATCGATTACTTTTTCAAATCCTATTGCAGCAGCATGGGCCCTTCCCGCATTCCACAAATGACCCACAAATAGGAAGAATCCTAGAACAAAATGAGAGGTAGCCAACCAACTTCTAGGAGAGACATAATTGACTGCATTGATCTCGGTAGCAATGCCACCAACAGAATTTAAAGAACCTAAAGGAGCATGGGTCATATATTCTGTTGAACGTCGTTCTTACCAAGGTTGTATGTCTTTTTTTAGCCGACCCAAGTCCAAACCATTGGGACCTCTTAGAGGTTCCAACCAAGGAGCATGGAGATCCCAAAAATGCATAGTTTCCCCTCCAAACATAACCTCTCCGGTCGAAGACTGCATTAGATATTTACCTAAACTAGTAGGTCCTTGGGCGGATCCCATGTTAGCCCCAAGACATTGGTCTCTAACTAGAAAAGTAAATGCCTGAGCTTGAGAAGCTTCTGGTCCGGTGGGTCTGTAAAATTCACTAGGATAGGCAGTATTATTGAACCGGATGAAACAACAAGCGATGAAACCAAAGACAGATAAAGCACCTAAACTATAAGACAAGTAAGCTTCTCTAGACCATACAAATGCACGGTGAGCCCATGCAAAGGTTTTGGTTAAGATATGCCAAATTCTGCCAAGTATACAAATGGAACCTAACCATACATGCCCTCCAATTATGTCTTCTAAATCATCCACAGTAACAATCCAGCCTTGTCCCCCAAAAGGGGATATTAATACATAACCAAATATAATGCTTGGACTAAGGGTCAAGTTGGTAATTTTTCTTACATCTCCTCCCCCTGGTGCCCAGGTATCATATACGCCACCAAAAGAAAGAGCCTTGAGTACAAGAAGAAAAGCACCTATACCTAACAAAATTAAGTAAATACCTAAAATTGTGGTCATTTTATTTCTATCTTTCCATACATAACCAAAGAATGGAAAGGATTCTTCAAGAGTTTCAGGTCCAAGAAGTGCATGATAAATACTGCCAAAGCCTAAGATTGCAGAAGAAATTAAGTGAAGTATTCCATATACAAAGTAGGGAAAGGTGTCTATAACTTCCCTACACCCCGCCCCGGAACCTACTCCCCAACCCAGAGTAGCTAAGTGCGGAAGTAAAATCAACCCCTGTTCATCCATGGGTTTCTCTGATATGAAATGAGCCACTTCAAATAGGTTCATTGCTCTAGCCCAGAATACAATTAATCCGGCATGGGCTACGTGAGCCCCAAATAGTTTGCCAAACAAATTTATAAGTCTGGCATTCCCAGCCCACCAAGCCAAACTAGTAGTTTCTTGGTCATGACCAGCTAAAGCTAAAGTTCCATTAAAGAGCGTTTCCATAGGGTAGAACCTCCTCAAGGAATATAAGGTTTCATGAGGCTAATCTTGAGCCACCATCCACGCACGAATACCTTCATTTAAGAGAATATTTTTTGTGTAGAAAGTCTCAAATTCAAGATCTTCTGCTACACAGATTTCTTGGGAAATGAAATCATAGGCACATAGGTTCAGAGCCAGACTGAGTACCCCAAGAGCACTCATCCAAAAACTGGTTACTGGTACAAATAACATAAAGAAATGTAACCAACATTTATTAGAAAAAGCAACCCCAAAGATTTGGGACCAAAAGCGGTTAGCAGTCACCATTGAATAAGTCTCTTCAGCTTGAGTTGGGTTAAAAGCACAGAATGTATTTGCACCATTGTCATCTTCGAATAAAGTATTTTCTATGGTAGTGCCATGAATAGCGCATAGCAAAGCAGTGCCTAATACTCCAGCAACTCCCATCATATGAAATGGGTTCAATGTCCAATTATGAAACCCTTGGAAAAAGAGGATGAATCAAAATATAGCTGCTATGCCAAAATTGGGCGCAAAGAACCAACTAGATTGACCCAGTGGATAAATCACGAATACAAAAACAAAAACAGCAATTGGAGCAGAGAATGTGATCGCATTATAAGGTCACAATTGAATAGATCGAGCAAGTTCAAATTGACGTAACATGAAACCTATTAGTCCAAAAACACCATGGAGAGCAACAAAAGTCCATAGGCTGCCTAATTGAAACCAATGAGTAAAATCTCCTTGTGCCTCAAGACCCCATAGTAGCAACAGAGAGTGTGCTAAACTATTCGTAGGAGTAGAAACTACAGCGGTTAAGAAATTACAACCTTCCAAATAGGAACTGGCCAATCCATGGGTATACCATGAAGTTACAAAAGTTGTACCTATAAACCAACCTCCTAAAGCAAAATAAGCACAAGGAAAGAGCAATAGATCAGACCAACCTACAAAAATGAAATGGTCCATCCGTAACCAATCATCCATAATATCAAATAAATCCTTTTCTTCTTTGGTAAATCTACCAAGGGCTATAGTCATAGTGATCCTCCTATTCAATTACTTCAACCATTTTCGAACACCTCATATCATTTTTCGGTCATACAATAGTTTGATTGTCTATGGGCAATTCCTTGTTCAATGCCTTTTATGATAGGTTTTGAAGATACAAATTCTTCTTTTATATTGGAACACATAGCAACCTAGGTAAATCTATGAGTTCGATTCGATTAGACCTTACTATTTCCATTCTTATCTCATTCTTAACAAAATAAAATAAGTTAATAAGAATACAAATTTGAACCTCGAATTGTCCTATGACTCATACCACCAAGTATATCTTTTAAGTAAGGGGCAAAAAAATAAAATTCCTTTTTTCCTTGCCCCTAAATTTAATATTAATATTAAATAATAGTAGACTTGAAATGAAAGCCCTTTTCTCTTCTTACATTTGTTCGCTATTGCATTTTTGTAATAAAAACACAATAGAATATATAATTCTGGAATCAAATAAAAATATTGCAAAAGAGATTTTCAAAATATTTATTTGTAGTGGAAAAGAATAATAATTTTTTTTCTATGGAAGAGCATCCAGTAACAAAATGATAAAATCAGAAAAATATTAACAAATTTTTGCATGGTCCAAGGAAAAGGAAATAAATAAAATTTGCTTCTACAATTTAATGTATATCGAATTTAAATATTAGAATAGCTAATATAGTCATGATTCAATGGGTCAGGTTCACTTAGTTTTTCTGATTCAAAATTCTACGGTAGGTTTGATAGGAACAATTAGGAATACTTTGGTTTTGTGATTAAGAATCAGGATTGGATATCTAGAATAATTTTTATGTCCCAAGATAATTTGAATAATGAGACATGAAGAGGACTACTATGTTACTACAGGGTATACTCAGTACAATTATTAATTACTAATTGTTCAACTTTTTAACTATAGCTTTCAATAATAAGAATTGATTATAATAATATAGTAGTTACCCTTCTACATTTTTTTAGAGGCATCAACTTCTATTCTCTGCGGAAAAATGAAGATTAAAGATTAAGCTTGAGTTTAGTGGAAAAAGCCCTTTATCAGATTTGAACCAATGACTTACGGCTTACCATGGCATTACTCTACCATCGAGTTCAAAGGGCCTATTCTTTTTTAATTCATGAATTAGCCATCTTCAATTATGTGTTTATTGCATATATCTATATATGTACATATATAGATACTCATTTAATAAAATTATATTTAAATAAATAAATGATATTTAATTAAATAAATAAAATAAATGTAGTGAATTGTTTGAAGACCTATATCACTTGTAAACAATCAGAACAAGATTGACTTGATCGATACGTGTACCAATCTGACATCAACATAAAAAATGCAAGATATTCTTATTGAATCATGTGATGATGTAATTCGATTCATACCCTGAACCAAATTTTTTGAATATAAAAAATAAAATTCTTGTTCTTACTATAGTATCATCCGAAAAATAGGACACACTCTTCGGATTCAGATCTAGTCATTACATTAGATTATATTAACAATTCCAAAAATTGTTCATACTATCATGGTAGTATGATGGTGGTCAGGCCGATATGCCCCTATCATCTAGTGGTTGAGGACATCTCTCTTTCAAGGAGGCAGCGAGGATTTGACTTCCCCTAGGGGTATGGTACTACAAAAGGAAGTTGATCATGGATTAGATTATCAATAAGCCTAGAATTAATTCTTCCTGGGTCAATGCCCGAGTGGTTAATGGGGATGGACTGTAAATTCATTGGCGATATGTCTACGCTAGTTCAAATCTAGCTCAGCCCAAAAATTCGTCATCCCACGAGTATGATATAACCTTCAGAAGTGTCCAATACATAGACCAATACGTAGAAATAAAGAGAAAGAGTCCCTTTTTTTTGCTCTATCCATATGTTTTTCTCATCCGTTTTGATCTTTCTAATGATCTAGATTGATGATCCTTAAGTATTAAGAATATGTATGCCATCATAGACCTCACTGGGATTGTAGTTCAATCGGTCTGAGCACCGCCCTATCAAGGCGGAAACTGCGAGTTCGAGCCCTGTCAGTCCCGAACTAGGACCATTATCTCTCTATTTTATGTGAAAAGAAAAAGGAGACAGGCATCAAAATATAATTCCCTTCAATCTTTATTTCTTTTATTTTTTATCATCAGACAAAAACGGAAATTTCCATTTTTTTTTCCCCAGTACCGATTAATTGGGGAGAGATATGAGTAGGTACAAGTGGTAGTATTAATATTAAATTAAGTATGGTAAGAGATACATGTTTGACTTTCTTTTTTGATTGTTCTTGATCAATGAAATGTAATAGAATGGCAATATTTTTAGTATAGTAGGAGTACATATACAAATTTCATTGATTTATTCTATGATAGAGAATGTACTTATCATAATTATCTCGGCAGAGTATTTTTCGGGTTAAATCACACTTTTTCTAGCTTAGCTCTGACTTTCTTTGTGTTTTCTCAATTACTAATTGGAAACAATCTATTTCATTCTCATTCCAATTTCCCATCGAATTTTTTGTCTTAATACTTTTTTGTATAACCTACCACCTACAGTCTTTTTTACACTTTTACATACAATTACCATATAAAATATAAAATACCATAGGACTACTATTCTAAAAGTTATACACATATCCCAAAGAATAAAAGTGAGATGGAAAAGGGTGAGTTAAAGTTAACTATAAAAGTTTAATATTCCAACAAATTTACTCAAAAAATAAATAAAAGGATCTTCTTTGGTCTTTTATTTTTTGAGTGTCCTCCTTTTGGATTTTGGATTAAAGTTGGTGTACATACCTAAAAAAAAATTCAACTGGAATTTCTTATTGGATTAGGAATCCCATTTTTTATTTTTTACGGATAAAAATTTTCCTATATTATGTTATACTATTCAATTCTTGACGATGAATCAATTTGATACATCAGATTTTATTATTAATAATATTATGCCAATTCAATATCATCATGATTCAATTCATCCTAGTGAGTTTATAGGAATTACAATTTCTCATTTCTATGGGATTAGATCCCGCATTATTGTGAAACAAAAAACCATGAGATTATGGAAGTCAATATTCTCACATTTATTGCTACTGTACTGTTTATTCTAGTTCCTACTACTTTTTTACTTATCATCTACGTAAATATAGTCAGTCAAAATGATTTATTTGGCTGAAAGTTGAATTATTAGTTCTTATCAATGATTGAAGAAATGAAAGAAAGGGATTCAAACTCCAAGTCTTAAATGATTAGGGGTAGAATCAGAAGTATCTGAGATACTATGTGAGATAGTATGGTAGAAAGAACTAGAATATTATTCTAGTTCTTTCTACCATACTATCTTCTATTCCATAGTTGTTTGTATAGTATTTTTAGTTAAAGTTGTATTGTATACAGATATAGGCTTTATATAGATCCTAATTTATATAGATCGTAGGATAATATATATTTCATATATTAGACGTACATCTATAAATTTGAATAGCCTTTTCTATTTTATTTTGTTTTCTTCAATACATCAATTTGTACGGATTTTGATTAATCCAAACAAAATAATGGAAGCCTAACTCAACTCTTCTAATTCCTAGGTTTATTTTCATTCGAAAGAATCAAGAATAGTATGACTATATACTATAAAAAAAAATGAAACGAAGGAAAAGGAATATTTTTGGATTCCCATCTCAAGACAAGAAGTCATCGATTGAACTATTAACAAATAATTCGCAGAGTTCTATAGTAACTAACTCCTTCAGTGTTGGAAAAGAAGTAGAATGCAAGGAAACTCCTATTTTCTTATGTAGGACCTCTTTTGATATTCGAATCTCTAGTCGTTTCCAGTAGCAAGTATATATTATCATAATAGTAGAACAACTTTTTCTTAGAATAGTAAAAGAAATAAAGAAAGGAGGAAAACAAAAATAAAGAAAAGCAATAGGGATTGCTTTTTCTCATTTAATATCCATTATTATGTTAAGAACTAAGAACTAGTGCATCAAAATAAAATATTTAGGAAGAATTCTGTAGGAAAAAAATTTCCTATTATGTGTAGATTTGAGTCTTGAAATACAACTATGGTAATCATTTATTCTTTGATTGAATGATTATTATTCATTATTATATTTTTTTACTGTAATTTAGTATAATTTTGAAAGAGTTAAGGTTTTGGAAAATGATCAATTAAAGTAAAGAATTAATACAATTTGATTGCCAAATGGAGTAATCAATTATACCCTAGAGCCCACTCCTTCCCCATACTACAAGTGAAAGGGAAAATGAAAAGACTACCATTGAAGCAACCCAAGCGAGACTTACTATATCCATGTCGAATTATACCTCCTATCTCTATGAAGGAATTATTTTATTGATCAATAATTATAGTAAAATTAATGGTGCATAGTCAAAACAAAAAAGGATAAGGATTCTGACTTAAGGCTATCTCTAAAGAATAAAATAAAAGGTGACATAGCCATCCTGTTTGAATATTTGAGCACTTAGAACTTCTAGTGAGTCTCGATATAAAGTATTTTTGGTCCTTTCCACAACTCCTAAATTGATTTCCCATTAGATTATAGCCTATCCAATCTAATTCCAGATAGAGTCAATAAACACTACCTATACTAAGGTAGTGTAAGATAATAATGAAGTTTTGGATAGTCTTTCATATAATGCTTTCTTCAATCCTAGAAGAAAAAAATGGGGAGTCCTTTAGTTTATAGGATTTTTGACCTATTACTTTAATAGTTCTAAATCCCCAAATCGACTCTCACTATTTATTTGTTTGATTCCATTTTATTTAGCAAAAAAATGGTGTGAAACAATCGTTAATAAGCGGAAGTTGTTTCATCTCTATTAATATTGGTTTGGGACATGTATTGAACCACCAAAAAAATTGATAGTCTTTTATAGATATTTACCTATATATCCTAAAAGTCTAGTATCCCCAGTATCAACGGGCCCAGCCCTTTGTCCCTACTTTTGTGGGTCAAGAATTCATTGAACAATCAACAGGATATGAAATCTCAAGTCTTTTGTTGAGTTGATTAGGCGACACCCAGATTTGAACTGGGGATAAAAGTATTGTCCATATTCTATTATTAATAATTTTGTTGGAAATTACAAACTTATTGAGAACCTCCTTTTTATATTTTATATTTGGATCTTGAATCCCATTATATCCCTAAATTAATCCATCCCTATATTTTTTTTATTGAATCCCATTTAGATTATTCTCTTCGATTGATTGTATCTTAAAGCATACATCCTACTTAAAAAAAATTTCCTTTCTCTTTTTTTCAATAGAAAAGAAAAGAGAAAATTGAATTTACATTCACAGACTGTAAAATTCAGGACAAACTGTGTTCCCTTAATGGTATAAGAAAAGCAAAATGCCATAAGAAAAGCAAATCGATTTACAACTAATCAGTATAAATTAAATTATTCTGAATAATAGTTCCTTTTCCATTTCCATTATAACAATATATACGTGTCTATGTAAACCCCAGAATAGAAATTGTTACACAGATATTGATTGTATTGAGTGGGGTCTTCCTCTTATGCATATATCCCTGTAAAAAAGTAGAAAGTAGAAAATTGTTGTGCTTTTTCATTGGATATATTGAATAAAGAATAGGAATTATGATAAAGTGTGACCTACTCCATATTTAGGTTGCCAAAATAAAACTATAATTAAAAGGATACAATATGAAGATTGCTAGATAACTATATCGGATCGCCATACACCTACTAAATACTATTCTATTCCTCAATTGTATTCTATACATTTTACTATAAAAAAAGAATCCATGAATTTTTTTTGAAGATTAACCAATTATTCTATCTTTATCGCATTCATAATCATAAAAAGTGGAAGTAGATTTAAATTTAATTTAAATTATGAATCTATTTATTTTCTTGGTACCCAATTTGATCATAATATCATACATAATAGGTAGAGATCTATTTTGATATTCTATACAAGACTCTATAAGTGTCTGTAAGGTAAATGGTAGGGTTTTTTTTCTAGGAATATTTTATCAACTCATTTTTATTTATACCTGTCGAAAATATTCTTCATTCCTCATCTCCTCTCGCTTGATACGTATGAATACAAGACATGTATGGGGGTTTCCTAAAATTTTATGTGATTCAGTAAATAGAATATACATTCCATCATTGCTAGATCGATTCATATAGTTCGATGAAGAGTGGGGGATTTTTCGATAAAGAGGAAATTTAAGATTAAAAAGCTCCATAATCGAAATGGGGAAATGTGTACAATGCCTGGATTTAATCATATCCAATTTGAGGGATTTTGTAGGTTCATTAATCAGGGCTTGATGGAAGAACTTCATAAGTTTCCTGAAATTGAAGATAGAGATCAAGAAATTGAATTTCAATTGTTTGCAGAAACATATCAATTGGTAGAACCCTCAATAAAAGAAAGAGATGCTGTGTATGAATCACTCACATATTCTTCTGCATTATATGTACCCACGGGATTAATTTGGAAAGCCAGTAGAGCTATGAAAGAACAAACCATTTTTATTGGAACCATTCCATTAATGAATTCACTGGGAACCTCTATAGTAAATGGAATATACAGAATTGTGATCAATTAAATATTGCAAAGTCCTGGTGTTTACTATCATTCAGAATTAGACCATAATGAAATTTCTGTTTATACTAGTACTATAATATCAAATTGGGGAGGAAGATTGGAATTCGAAATTGATAGAAAAGCGAGGATATGGGTTCGTGTGAGTAAGAAACAAAAAATATCTATTCTAGTTCTATCATCGGCTATGGGTTTGAATCTAAGAGAAATTCTAGATAATATTTGTTACCCTAAAATTTTCTTATCTTTCTTGAATGATAAGGAAAAAAAGAGATTGGGTCAAAAGAAACTATTATTTTAGAGTTTTACCAACAATTTGCTTGTGTAGGTGGGGATCCGATATTTTGTGAGTCCTTATGTAAGGAATTACAAAAGAAATTTTTTCAACAAAGATGTGAATTAGGAAGGATTGGTCGATGAAATATGAATTGGAAATTAAATCTTGATATACCTCAGAACAATACATTTTTGTTACCACGAGATGTATTGGATGATGCGGATCATTTGATCGAAATGAAATTTGGAATGGGTACACTTGACGATATGAATAACTTGGAAAATAAATGTATTCATTCTGTAGTAGATCTATTATAGGATCAATTCGGATTGGCTCTTGTTCATTTAGAAAATGCAGTTTGAGGAACTATATGTGGATCAATCAGGCATAAATTGATACCGACTCCCCAAAATTTGGTAACTTCAACTTCATTAACAACCACTTATGAATCATTTTTCCCCTTACACCCTTTATCTCAAGTTTTGGATCAGACTAATCCATTGACCCAAATTGTTCATGGGTAGAGGTTGAGTTTTTTAAGGCCCTGGGGGGTTGACAGGGTGAATTGCTAGTTTTCGGATTCGGGATATTCATCCTAGTCACTATGGACGTATTTGTCCAATTGACATCCGAAGGAATCAATGTTGGACTGATTGGATCCTTAGCTATTCATGTGAGGATTGGTCATTGGGGATCTATAGAGAGTCCTTTTTATGAAATATTTAAGAGATCAAAAAATGCACAGATGATTTATTTATTGCCAAGTAGAGACAAATATTATATGGTAGCAGCAGGAAATTCTTTGGCCTTAAACCAGGGTATTAAAGAAGAACAAGTTGTTCCAGTCGGATATCGTCAAGAATTTTTTACCATCTCATGGGAACAGATTTATCTTAGAAGCATTTTTCCCTTCTAATATTTTTCTATTGGAGCTTCTCACATTCCTTTTATTGAGCATAATGATGCAAATCGAGCTTTAATGAGTTCTAATATGCAATGTCAAGTAGTTTTGCTTTCTTGATCCGAGAAGTGCATTGTTGGAACTGGACTAGAAGGCCAAATAGCTCTAGATTCTGGGGTTTCAGCTATAGCCAAACCGGAGGGAAAGATTGGTTATATTGATACCGATAAGATCATTTTCTCAAGTAATGGGGACACTATGAGCATTCCATTAGTTATGTATCAATGTTCTAACAAAAATACTTGTATGCATCAAAAACATCAGGTTTTGTGGGGTAAATGCATTAAAAAGGGACAAATTTTAGTGGACGGTATGGCTACAGTTGGTGGGGAACTCTCTTTAGGAAAAATTGTATTAGTAGGTCATATGCCATGAGAAGGCTATAAATTTGAAAACACAATACTAATTAGTGAATGTTTGGTATATGAAGATATTTATACTTCTTTTTACATTCATAAATATGAAATTTAGACTCATGTGACAAGTCAAGGCCCTGAAAGAATCACTAAGGAAATACCACATTTATAGGCTCATTTACTCTGCAATTTAGACAAAAATGGAATTGTGATGCTTGGATTGTGGATAGAAACAGGTGATATTTTAGTAGGTAAATTAATGCCTCAGGCAGTGAACGAATCATCGTATTCCCCCGAAGATAGATTGTTATGATCCATACTTGGCATTCAGGTATCCATTGCAAAAGAAACTTCTCTAAAACTACCTATAGGTGGAAGGGGTCGAGTTATAATCCAGGGATGATTCTTATATCTACTGTACAGAAATGTGAAATCAAAGTAGGTGATAAAGTAGGTAGAAGGCATGGGAATAAAGGTATCATTTCCAAAATTTTTCCTAGATAAGGTACCTTCACGAATGAATGTGGGACAGATATTTGAATGTTCACTCGGGTTAGCAGGAGATCTCCTAAAGAGACATTATAGAATATCACCTTTTGATGAGAGATATGAGCAAGAGGCTTCAAGAAAACTAGTCTTTTCTGAATTATATTCAGCCAGTAAGCAAACAAAAAATCCGTGGGTATTTGAACCCGAGTATCCGAGAAAAAGCAGAATATTTGATGGAAGAACAGGAGATCCTTTTGAACAACCTGTTCTAATAGGAAAACCCTATATCCTGAAATTAATCCATCAAGTTGATGATAAAATCCATGGACGTTCCAGCGGACATTACGCACTTGTTACACAACAACCCCTTAGAGGAAGGGCCAAGCAAGGGGGACAACGAGTAGGAGAAATGGAAGTTTGGGCTCTAGAGGGATTTGGTGTTGCTCATATTTTACAAGAGATGCTTACTTATAAATCTGATCATATCAGAGCTCGTCAAGAGGTACTTGGTACTACATTATTGGAGGAACAGTACCTAACCCCGAGGATGCTCCAAAATCTTTTCGATTGCTCACTTGAGAATTACAATCTTTGTCTCTGGAATTGAATCATTTCCTTGTATCTGAGAAGAACTTCCAAATTAATAGGAAGGAAGCTTGATCTGAATGAATCCGAATTTCTATTCTATGATCAATCAGTATAAACATCAACAACTTCAAATTAGACTAGTTTCTCCCGAATAAATAAAGACTTGGGCTAACAAAATCCTACCTAATGGAGAGATGGTTGGGGAGGTGACAAAACCCTATACTTTTCATTACAAAACCAATAAACTGGAAAAATATGGATTGTTTTGTGAAAATCTTTGGACCTATAAAAAGTGGAATTTGTGCTTGTGGAAATTATCGAGCGATCAGGGGTGAAAAAGAAGACTCGAAGTTTTGTGAACAATGTGGGGTGGAGTTTGTTGATTCTCTATATGAAGATATCAAATGGGATACATCAAACTTGCATGTCCAGTGACTCATGTGTGGTATTTGAAATATCTTCCTAGTTATATCACAAATCTTTTAGATAAATCCCTTAAGGAATTAGTATATTGTAATGTGTGATTTGATTGAAATTTGCATTTTAGAGATTCAAACTAAGAAACTATCATCCCATTCAATCTGATTGGGATGTCCCTGCTCTGACATGTGTCTTAGAAGGACTAACATGAAGCTCAGAATGTTGCCTGTATTCAATACTTCAAAAAAAAGGAAATTTATCCATGGTTGATTCCCTAACAGATAAATAGGAATGGAATTACTAATTTTACCTCATGAAAAAAAATCTTTTCGTGGAATTAGCCATTCCATTTCTTTTAGAGAGAGATTCTGTTCAAGCAAGTAAGTATGGCATGATTACAAAAGTTTATCTATCTCATATACGCTTCAAGGGGCTTAATGGCATAAGCACCATCGAGGTGAGTAGGGACCTAAAAGATCAAATGGGATGATATATAGACAAGTAAATCCCTTATGAGTTCGAAACCATCATACATGATTGAGTTGTGAAAACTTATGTATAGGTATCCTACATTTGAACTAAATTCTTTCTGGTTAAAGAATCTCTTTCTAGTAGCTCTAGAACAATTAGGAGATTCTCTGGAAGAAATACGGGGTTCTACTTCTGGTGGCAACATGCTATTGGGTGGCGGTCCCACTTATGGGATCAAATCAATACGTTCTAAGAAGAAATATTTGAATATCAATCTCATCGATCTCATAAGCATCATACCAAATCCCATCAATCAAATCACTTTTTTGAGAAATATGAGACATTTAAGTTGTACAAGTAAAGAGATCTATTCATTGATAAGCAAAACAAAAAATGTGAACGGTGATTGGATTGATGATAAAATAGAATCCTGGGTTGCAAACAGTGATTCAATTGATGATGAAGAAAGAGAATTCTTAATTCAGTTTTCCACCTTAATGACAAAAAAAAAGATTGATCAAATTCTATTGAGTCTAACTCATAGTGATCATTTAGCAAAGAATAACTTTGGTTATCAAATGATTGAACAACCAGGATCAATTTACTTACGATACTTAGTTGACATTCATAAAAATTATCTAATGAATTATGAGTTCAATAGATCCTATTTAGTAGAAAGACATATATTCCTTGCTCATTATCAAACAATCTCTTATTCACAAACCTCGTGTGGGGCTAATAGTTTTCATTTCCCATTTCATGGAAAACCCTTTTCGCTCCGCTTAGCCCTATCCCCTTCTAGGGGTATTTTAGTGATAGGTTCTATAGGAACTGGACGGTCCTATTTGGTCAAATACCTAGTGACAAACGCTTATGTTCATTTCATTACAGTATTTCTGAACAAGTTCCTGGATGACAAGCCTAAAGGTTATCTTATTGATGATATCGATATCGATGATAATGATGATATTGATGATAACCTTGATACGGAGCTGCAAATTATGATGAATGTGCTAACTATGTATATGACGCTGAAAATTGACCAATTTGCTACCACCCTTCAATTCGAATTAGCAAAAGCAATGTCTCCTTACATAATATGAATTCCAAACATTCATGATATGTATGTGAATGAGTCAAATTACTTATCCCTCGGTCTATTAGAGAACTATCTCTCCAGGGATTGTGAAAGATGTTCCACTAGAAATATTTTTGTTATTGCTTCATCTCATATTCCCAAAAAAGTAGATCCCGCTCTAATAGCTTCAAATAAATTAAATACATGCATTAAGATAGGAAGGCTTCTTATTCCACAACAATGAAAGCACTTTTTCATTCTTTCATATACTAGGGGATTTCGTTTGGAAAAGAAAATGTTCCATACTAACGGATTCAAGTCCATAACCATGGGTTACAATGCATGAGATCTTGTAGCACTTATCAATGAGGCCCCATCAATTAGTATTACACAAAGGAAATCGATTATAGAAACTAATACAATTAGATCAGCTCTTTATAGACAAACTTGGGATTTGCCATCCCAGGTAAGATCGGTTCAGGATCATGGGATCCTTTTCTATCAGATAGGAAGGGCTATTGCACAAAATGTACTTCTAAGTAATTGCCCCATAGATCCTATATCTATCTATATGAAGAAGAAATCAGGTAAGGAAGGGGATTCTTATTTGTACAAATGGTACTTCAAACTTGGAATGAGCATGAAGAAATTAATGATACTTCTTTATCTTTTGAGTTGTTCTGCCGGATCCGTCGCTCAAGATCTTTGGTCTTCACCCAAACCCGATTAAAAAAAATTGGATCACTTCTTATGGATTCATTGAGAATGATTCTTTTCTAGTTCATGGCCTATTAGAAGTACAAGGCACTCTGGTGGGATCCTCGTGGACAAAAAAAGATTGCAGTCAATTTGATAATAATAGAGTGGCATTACTCGAACCAAGGAATTGGTTAGATATGATGCAAAATGGATCTCGTTCTATCGTTGATTAGAGATTTCTACATGAAAAATATGAATTGGAGTTTGAAGAAGGGGAAGGAGAAGGAGCCCTTGACCCTCAACAGATAGAGGAGGATTTATTCAATCACATAGTTTGGGCTCCTAGAATATGGCACCCATGTGGTAATCTATTTGATTGTAGTGAAAGGCCCACTGAATTGGGATTTTCCTATTGGGCCGGGTCATTTCACGGCAAGTAGATCATTTATCATAAAGAGAATGAGCTTCAAGAGAACAATTCAGAGTTCTTACAGAGTGGAACCATGCAGTACCAGACACAAGATAGATCTTCCAAAGAACAAGGCTTTTTTCGAATAAGCCAATTCATTTGGGACCTTGTAGATCCATTCTTTTTCCTATTCGAAGATCAGCCCTTCGTCTCTGTGTTTTCACATAGAGAATTCTTTGTAGATGACAAGATGTCAAAGGGGCTTATTACTTCCCAAAAAAATCCTCCTACATCTATATATAAATGCTAGTTCATCAAGAATACGCAAGAAAAATACTTTGAATTGTTGATTCATTGCCACAGATGGCTTAGAACCATTAGTTCATTATCAAATGGATCTTTCTATTCTAATACTCTATCCGAGAGTTATCAGTATTTATCAAATCTATTCCTATCTAATGAAATGCTATTGGATCAAATAACAAAGACATTGTTGAGAAAGAGATGGCTTTTCCTGGATGAAATGAAACATTTGATTCATATAACAGGAGAAAGATTTCCCATTCCTTAGCCGTAAATATATGTGGCTATGAAAAGGGGATTAAGTGGAATAGAATTGGCCGGGTGGTAGAGTTGTGGAAACACTTGTTTATTCCATATTTTGGACCTTGGCTCCATGGAACAACAATATGCTACTTACTACTGAAACATGGAAGATTGAAATCTTAGGTCAAAACACTATGTATGGATGATATGAACTGACTAAACAAGAATTCTTGAATAGAAAACAACCAAAGCCTTTTACTCACTACATCAAACAATTTCCATTAATGAAACCATGTAAATCCATCAGAAAATCTAAAATACACATGTCTGATGAAATGGTGGTTGCTATCTGCTCCAATAACGAATCCTTGGTTTAACTGAATAACTTAAGAAAATAGATAAACCTTTCTTTTCATCTCAGGTCGATGGATCTTCTCAATTGGAATATTCCCATATGAATAATACACATTCCAGTTGACCGAGTCTAATTCAAAATTTTGAATTATTTTGTTCCGAAGCAACGATATCCATGGAGGCCAGTTCATCCTATTCAGATATTCACAACCAAGAGGTACTGGATTCTCTTTTGAATAGGCCCTGAAAGGAGAAGGAAGGCTGGAATGCCAACAGATGTTTTTCTATTCTCTAATTCATTCAACCCGATACCATTTTGGGAACATCTAGTACCAAAGTCATTGAATGGGTAAGTCGCCAATCCCTAAAATGGACTATGTCCTTTATCTGCTAGATTATAGGTACTAGTGGATATTTTATCATAGGTTTCTATCAATCTACCCTTGTGTGATTCTTGTTGAATCATATACTCGGAGGTAGGTGCAGGGCGGGTGATTTCAAAATGGACTTCTCATTCATTAGATAGAGAAGATCACCAAGATTTCGTGATCCGTTGCCGAACCTATTCCAATTCCAACAGCCCAGACTCGGATAATGGGGATCACCGGAATACTTCCTATT
>RXID01021553.1:1076597-1079097 GCA_005019695.1 Trichopus zeylanicus subsp. travancoricus
AATCAAAAAGATCCTTTTTGAGTTTGAATTTGTTCATTTGGAATTTGGGCTCTTCTATCTTCTACTTAAATTATTTATATTTACTTCTATTTTTTTTAATTCTTTATTTCATTTCAATTTTCTTTCCCTCTATTTTTATTCCCTTCCATCATTCCTTAAGTTCCATAGGTTTGTTAATCCTGTAGAATCCGACCCATTTTCTCATCAAGCAAAGGGTACGAAATAAATCAGATTGATTTTTCGATCAAAAGTACCATGTGAAACCTTCGACTTTTTCCTCTTCCTCTATCCTTATTCCATAGGTACAACATTTGAATCAATGGAGAACCTTTTCTTCTATATGAATTGATATTATTACATTCCAATTCCTTCCCGATACCTCCCAAGGAAAATCCCGAATTGGATCCAAAATTGACAGGTTGGTGTGAGCTTATCCATGCAGTTATGCACTCTTCAAATAGGAATCCATTTTCTGAAAGATCCTAGCTTTTGTGCTTTGGTGAGTCATCTAAGATCCTTTTGATGATCCATGTTGTGTTGAAGGGATATCTATATGATCCGATCGAGTGTGTAAGACCCGCGGTAACAACAAAACCGGGGGAAGTATACAAAAAAGATTGTTCTTTTCTATTATATTAGTATTAGTTAGTGATCCTGGCTCAGTGAGTCCTTTCTTCTATGATGAACTGTTGGTACCAATCCTACATTTTATTTTGTCTCTATGGACTGAGGAGAAAGGGGGCTCAGTGGGAAGAGGATTGTACCTTGAGAGAAGCAAGGGGGTCAACCTGCTTCAAATATACAACATGGATTCTGGCAATGGAGTTGGACCCTCATGTTGATCCAAATGAATTAGTCTTGTGACAAAGGTCAATCTTTGCCTGCTAGGCAAGAGAGGATAGCAAGTTACAAATTCTATCTCGGTAGGACATGTATTATTATGAAATTCATAAATGAAAATGAAGTTAAGTAGTTAATGGTGAGGTTACCATTATTCTTTTTGTAGTGACGAATATTGTATGTGTTCCTAAGAAAAGGAATTTGTCCATTTCATTTTTTGAGATCTCAAGAAAACAAGGAAAAGGGCATGGAAACACATAGGAACTCTTGAATGGAAATTGAAAAGAAATGTAGCTCCAATTCCTTCAGAAATGGTAAGATCTTTGGCGCAAGAAGAAGGGGTGATCCATATCATCTTGACTTGGTTCTGCCTCTCCTCTTTTTTTAACAATACTGAGTTGGGTTCTTTTCCTACTAGTATCAAATAGAACATGCTGAACAAAATCTTCTTCATGTAAAACAAAACCTACTCAATTTAGATCAGGAAAATCGTACAGATTTTATGAAACCATGTGCTATGGTTCAAATCCGTAGTCAATCCTATTTCCAATAGGAACAGTTGACAATGGAATACCATTTTTCCCATTATTTTACTCTATCCATATCCATAATAGTAATAATGTGAAAAGAAGGCCCGACTCCAAGTTGTTTAGGAATAGTGGCATTGAGTTTCTCAACCCTTTGCCTTAGGATTAGTTAGTTCTATTTCTCGATAGGGCCAAGAAGGGATATAACTCAGTGGTAGAGTGTCACCTTGACGTGGTGGAAGTCATCAGTTCAAGCCTGATTATCCCTAAACCCAATGGGAGGCTCATGGGATTGACGTGATAGGCTAGGGATGGCTATATTGCTTGGAGCGAACTCCAGGCTAATATGAAGCACATGGGTACAAGTTATGCCTTGAAATGAAAGACAGTTCTGAATTTGCTTTGTCCACAAACAAGGAAGCTATAAGTAATGCAACTATGAATCTCATGGAGAGTTCGATCTTGGCTCAAGATGAACACTAGCGGCATGCTTAACACATGCAAGTCGGATGGCAAGTGGTGTTTCCAGTGGCGGATGGGTGAGTAACGAGTAAGAACCTACCCTTGGGAGGGGAACAACAACTAGAAATGGTTGCTAATACCCCATAGGCTGAGGAGAAAAAGAAGGAATCAGCCTGAGGAGGGGCTCGTGTCTGATTAGCTAGTTGGTGAGGCAATAGCTTACCAAGGCGATGATTAGTAGCTGGTCTGAGAGGATGATCAGCCACATTGGGACTGAGACATGGCCCAGACTCTTACAGGAGGCAGTAGTGGGGAATTTTCATCAATGGGCAAAAGCCTAATAGAGAAATGCCACGTGGAGGTAGAAGGCCCACGGGTTGTGAACTTCTTTTCTCGAAGAAGAAGCAATGATGGTATCTGAGGAATAAGCATCAGCTAACTCTATGCTAGCAGCCATGGTAAGACAGAGGATGCAAGCATTATCCAGAATGATTGGGTGTAAAGTGTCTGTAGGTGGCTTTTCAAGTCCACCGTTAAATCCCAGGGCTCAAGCCTGGACAGGCGGTGGAAACTACCAAGCTGGAGTATGGTAGGGGCAGTGGGAATTTCCGGTGGAGCGGTGAAATGCGTAGAGATTGGAAAGAACACCAACGGTGAAAGCACTCTGCTGG
>RXID01021553.1:1081597-1109097 GCA_005019695.1 Trichopus zeylanicus subsp. travancoricus
AATAGCTTGATGCACTATCTCCCTTCAACCCTTTGAGCGAAATGTGGCAAAATGAAGGAAAATCCATGGACCGACCCCATCATCTCCACCCCGTAGGAACTACGAGATCACCCCAAGGACACCTTCGGCATCCAGGGGGTCATGGACTAACCATAGAATGTGTTCAATAAGTGGAATGCATTAGCTATCCACTCTCCAATTTGACAGTAAGGGTCGGAGAAGGGCAATCACTCATTCTTAAAACCAACATTCTTAAGACCAAAGAGTCAGGCAGAAAAAGGGGGGAGAGCTCTCTATTCCTGTTCTCCTGTAGCTAGATTCTCCTGAACTACAAGAATCCTTAGAATGGGATTCCAACTCAGCACCTTTTAAGAAGAGTTATTGTCTATCATTGGCCTCTATGGTAGTATTAGTCAGGGAGGCCTGAGAGGTGGTGGTTTACCCTATGGCGAATGTCAGCGGTTCAAGTCCGCTTATCTCCAGCCCATGAACTTAGCTGATACTATGATAGCACCCAATTTTTCTGATCCGGTAGTTTGATCTATGATTTCTCATTCATGGATGTTGATAAGATCCTTCCATTTAGCATTAGCAGCACCTTAGGATGGCATAGCCTTAATGTTAATGGTGAGGTTCAAATGAGGAAAGGCTTACGGTGGATACCTAGGCACCCAGAGATGAGGAAGGGCATAGCAAGTGACGAAATGCTTTGGGTAGTTTAAAATAAGCATAGATCTAGAGATTCCCGAATTGGTCAACCTTTCAAACTACTGCCAAATCCATGGGCAGGCAAGAGACAACCTGGCGAACTGAAACATCTTAGTAGCCAGAGGAAAAGAAAGAAAAAGTGATTCCTGTAGTAGCAGCGAGTGAAATGGGAGCAGCCTAAACCGTGAAAATGGGGTTGTGGGAGAGCAATATAAGCATCGTGCTGCTAGGTGAAGTGGTGGAGCATTGCACCCTAGATGGTGAGAGTCCAGTAGCCAAAAGCACCACTAGCTTAAGCTCTGACCTGAGTAGCATGGGGCACGTGGAATCCTGTGTGAATCAACAAGGACTACCTTACAAGGCTAAATACTCGTGGGAGACAGATAGTGAAGTAGTACCGTGAGGGAAAGGTGAAAAGAACCCCCATCAGGGAGTGAAATAGAATATGAAACTGTGAGCTCCCAAGTAGTGGGAGGAGAATGTCATCTCTGACCATGTGCCTATTGAAGAATGAGCCAGAGACTCAAAGGTAGTGGCTTGGTTAAGGGAACCAACCAGAGCCATAGCAAAAGTGAGTCTTCATAAGGCGATTGTGACTACTTATGGACCCAAACCTAGATGATCTATCCATGACTAGGATGAAGCTTGGATGAAACTAAGTGGAGGTCCGAACCGACTGATGTTGAAGAATCAGTGGATGAGTTGTGGTTAGGGGTGAAATGCCACTCGAACCCAGAGCTAGCTGGTTCTCCCTGAAATGCGTTGAGGCACAGCAGTTGACTGGACATCTAGGGGTAAAGCACTATTTCATTATTGGCCACAAGAGCGGTAACAAATTGAGGCAAACTCTAAATACTAGATATGACCCCAGAATAATAGGGGTCAAGGTCGACCAGTGAGACAATGGGGGATAAGCATCATCATCGAGAGGGAAATAGTCTGGATCACCAGCTAAGGCCCCTAAATAACCGCTCAGTGATAAAGGAGGTAGGGGTGCAGAGACAGCCAGGAAGTTTTCCTAGAAGTACCCACCCGTGAAAGAGTGCATAATAGCTCATTGATCAAGTGCTCTTGCACTGAAGATGAACGGGGCTAAGCGATCTGCCGAAGCTGTGGGATGTAAAAATGCATTGGTAGGGGAGCATTCCACCTTAGAGGGAAGCACCCGTGCAAGCAGGTGTGGATGAAGGGGAAGCGAGAATGTCGACTTGAGTAAATGCAAACATTGGTGAGAATCCAATGCCCTAAAAACTTAAGTGTTCCTCCGCAAGGTTCGTGCACGGAGGGTGAGTCAAGGCCTAATATCAGGCTAAAAGGCGTAGTCAATGGACAATAGGTGAATATTCCTGTACTACCCCTTGTTGGTCACGAGGAACAGAGGAGGCTAGGTTGGCTGAAAGATGGTTATTGGTTCAAGGACACAAGGTGGCCTTGCTTTTTCAGTATAAGAACGGGTTAGAGGAAATGCCTCGAGCCAATGTCTGAGTATCAGGTGCTACAGCGCTAAAGTAACCCATGCCATACTCCAGCTCGAACGACCTTCAACAAAATGGTACCTGTACCCAAAACCAACACAGGTGGGTAGGTAGAGAATACCTAGGGGTGTGAGACAACTCTCTCTAAGGAACTTGGCAAAATAGCCCCATAACTTTGGGAGAAGGGGTGCCTCCTCACAAAGGGGGTCATAGTGACCAATCCCTGGCGACTGTTTACCAAAAACACAAGTCTCCACAAAGTCGTAAGACCATGTATGGGGGCTGACGCCTGCCCAATGCTGGAACATCAAGGAAGTTGGTGACCTGATGACAGGGTAGCTAGCGACCGAAGCCCTGGTGAACAGTAGCCGTAACTATAATGGTCATAAGGTTACAAAATTCCTTGTCAGGTAAGTTCCAACCCACACAAAAGGCATAATGATCTAGGCACTATCTCGAAGAGAGGCTCGGTGAAATAGACATGTCTATGAAGATGTGAACTATCTGAACCTAGACAGAAGGAACCTATGAAGCTTTACTATTCCCTAGGATTGGCTTTGTGCCTTTCCTGCATAGCTTAGTTTGAGGGCAAAGAAGGCCTCCTTCTGGGGGGCCCAAGCCATCAGTGAGATACCACTCTAGAAGAGCTAGAATTCTAACCTTGTGTCAGGACCTACGGGCCAAGGGATAGTCTTAGGTAGATAGTTTCTATGGGGTGTAGGCCTCCCAAAGTGTAATAGAGGTGTGCAAAGGTTTCCTTGGGCCAGATGGAGATTGGCCCTCAAGTGCAAAGGCAGAAGGGAGCTTGACTGCAAGACCCACCCATCGAGCAGGTACGAAAGTTAGCCTTAGTGATCTGATGGTGCCGAGTGGAAGGGCCATCGCTCAAGGATAAAAGTTACTCTAGGGATAATAGGCTGATCTTCCCCAAGAGTTCACATCGATGGGAAGGTTTGGCACCTCAATGTCAGCTCTTTTCCACATGGGGCTGTAGTATGTCGCAAGGGTTGGGTTGTTCCCCTACTAAAGCGGTATTTGAGCTGGGTTCAGAATGTCGTGAGAGAGTTCTGTCCATATCCAGTGTGGGCGTTAGAGCATTGAGAGGACCTTTCCCTAGTATGAGAGGATTGGGAAGGATGTACCTTTGGTGTACCAGTTATCATGCCCACGGTAAATGCTTGGTAGCCAAGTGCGGAGTGGATAACTGCTGAATGCATCTAAGTAGTAAGCCCACCCAAGATGAGTGCTCTCCTATTCTGACTTCCCTAGAGCCTCTGGTAGCACAGCTGAGACAGAGATGTGTTCTCTGCCCCTGCTGGGATGGAGTGATAGAAGTATTGAGAATCCAAGATAAGGTCAGGGCAAGACAAGCCATTTATCATTACGGTAGGTGTCAAGTGGAAGTGCAGTGATGTATGCAGTTGAGGCATCCTAACAGACCAAGAGATTTGAACCTTGTTCCTACATGACCTGATCAATTCGATCAGGCACTCGCCATCCATTTTCATTGTTCAACTATTTGAAAACATGAAAAAACCAAAAAACAAGCTCCGCCCTTCTCTATCTATCCAAGGGATGGAAGGACAGAGGCCTTTGGTGTCCCTTCCAGTCAAGAAGTCAAGAATTGGGGCCTCATAATCACTAGCCAATATGCTTTTCTCTCATCCTTTCTTCGTTCATGATTTGATATTCTGGTGTCCTAGGAATGGAGGAACCACACCAATCCATCCCGAACTTGGTGGTTAAACTCTACTGTAGTGACGATAGTGTGGGGGAGGTCCTGCAGAAAAATTGCTCGACACCAGAATGATAATGATAAAAAGCTTAACACCTCTTATTTTACTTTTTAAATAGGAAAAAGATCAAAATAAAAAATACAAAGGTCATCTTATTCAAAACCCCAATTATGACATCTCTTCTCTCCCACTTCACACCTCGGAACGCACTATTCTTATAATCTTTTATAGAGAGAAAGGCGCTTTCACATCTTCTTAACTCAAAATAGCTGAAGAGAAGAAAGGTTCCTTTTTGAGGGTACTCCTGGGAACAGATCCAGTGGAGACGGGTGGGGCCTATAGCTCAGAGGATTAGAGCATGTGGCTACGAACCATGGTGTCAGGGGTTCAAATCCCTCCTTGCCCATAACCGACCAAAAAAGGAAGAACCTTTCATTTATCTCTAGGGGTAGGAAAATCATGATCGAGATTGCGGATGCAAAGATATTGAACTATGGGTCTTTTGTCGAAATGGGTAGAGCAAGTACAAATATACAAGTATTAATAGCATAGCTAAAATGTGTTCCTCATCATTGTCATTAATATGTTTGCTCATAGTAATTGTGGCCTATTGGGAGAATCGATGACTACATCTTTGATGCACTGCTAGTACATCATCTAAGAATTCTTAATTGGCTATTTACAAGGGATTATCCTGGATCTACACCAAGGATGGTGATTCTCAAATATTGTATGAATGGGATACGATGAGATAGAATGCAATAGAAACAAAGACACAGAATGGGTTACCTACTCCTAATGGTCAAAGTGAGCCCTTTATTATTTATTTCATTCAATTCTTCATTCTTGAGTTAGAAATTAATCAAATCTCCCCAAGTAGGATTCAAACCTACGACTAGTCAGTTAATAGCCAAACGCTCTACCACTAAGCTACTGAGGAATAACGAGAGATTCGACCTCATAGAGTTCAGCTCCCATTCTCAACCCGTGAACAATATAAGTCTAAAGCTTCCTTTGTAACTCCCAAAACTTCTTCGTAGAGGCTCCGTTCCATGCCTCATTTCATAGGTTACCTCAAAGTGGCTCTATTTCATTATATTCCATCTATATCCCAATTCCATTCATTTAATATCCCTTTGGTGTCAGTGACATAAGAGATGAGATGTCATTCAATTAAAGAAGATGGTATCATTGACATAATCGATGTCATTTATAGTCCCTATATATGGAAAGTTAAGACATCATCATATAATAATCGAGAAATTGCAATAGAAAAGAAAAAGGGGAGGTTTGTGATGATTTTGAAATCTTTTCCACTAGGTAATCTATTATCCTTATGCATAAAGATAATAAATTCGGTAGTTGTGGTTGGACAATATTATGGATTGCTGACCACATTCTCCATAGGGCCACTCTTATCTCTTCCTTCTGCGAGCTTGGGTTATGGAAGAAGGAACCGAGAAGGAGGTATCAACAATAACAGGTTTTATTACGGGACAACTCATGATGTTCATATCAATCTATTATGTGCCTCTGCATCTAGCATTGGGTAGACCTCATACAATAACTATTCTAGTTCTACCATATCTTTTGTTTCATTTCTTCTGGAACAATAAAAAAAAAATTTTTGATTATGGATCTACTACCAAAAATTTAATGCATAATCTCAGCATTCAATGTGCATTCCTAAATAATCTATTTTTTCAATTATTCAACAATTTCATTTTTCCAAGTTCAACATTAGCCAGATTAGTCAACATTTATATGTTTCGATGCAACAACAAGATGTTATTTGTAACAAGTAGTTTTCTTGGTTGGTTAATTGGTCACATTTTATTCATGAAATGGGTTGGATTGGTATTATTCTGGATATGGCAAAATCATTCTATTTGACCTAATAAGTACCTTGTGTCAGAATTGAGAAATTCTATGGCTCGAATCTTTAGTATTCTCTTATTTATCACCTATGTATACTATTTAGGCTGAATGTCATCGCCTATTGTCACTAAGAAACTGAAAGAAACCTTAGAAATGGAAGAAGGGGGAGAAAGTGAGGAAGAAAGCGACATAGAAATAACTTCTGAAATGAGGGAGACTAAACAGGAACAAGAGGGATCCACCGAAGAAGACCCTTTCTTTTCTTCGGAAGAAAGAAGGATCCAGACAAAATAGATGAAATAGAAGAGATCCGAGCAAATGGAAAGGAAAAATCAAAGGATGAATTCTACTTTCACTTTAAAGAGACATGCTATAAAGATAGCCCAGTTTACGAGGATTCTTATCTTGATACCCATCAAGATAATTGGCAATTGGGAAGACTTAAAGAAGATAAAAAAGAAAATACTTATTTAATATATAAAACATATCTTATGAATTTTCTTTTCGATTATAAATGATGGAATTGTCCATTGTGATATATAAAAAATGATCGATTTGAAAATGCTGTACGAAATGAAATTATATTAATGATTTTAATGATTTTCCATCGATTTTAATGATTTGAAAATTTTCCATAGAAACTTGGAAAAATAAAATCAATAAAATTTAAGATATAATTTTTAATTATATTAATGATTTTAATGATTACCGAGAATTTGAACAACAAAAGAATAAGTTCGTTGAGAAATTAGCTGTGACTTATATTAGTAACTACTTTAACTCAATAGGTAAATCTTCTTTTGAGCCTGCACATAGTTTGACCTTGATCAAATTTTCTTTATTAGTTTCATTACCAAAACAAAAAAACACTTACTTCAGAAAGTCAAGAAAAATCTTTTCAATTTGAAGGAATTACAATTGATAGAAATGTAAATGACCAAATAACAATTCAAAATAAATATATTGGAATAGAAGATGAAATAGAAGAAATTTGTAAAGAGGTTCCTCGATGGTCATATAAATTGACCGATGATTTAGATTTAGAATAAGAGAAGGAACAAACTAAAGAAGAATCACCGAAAGATCCCGGGATTCATTCAAGAAGAGCTAAATGCATGGTAATTTATACTGACGATATTGATAATGAAAATTTGACTACTACAGATAACTCTACTGATACTATTAATATTAGTGATATCGGTAATAATGATAATAGTGATGAAGATGAAGAACTAGCTTTGATACGTTACTCACAACAATCCGATTTTCGTCGGGATATAATCAAAGGATTGATGCATGCTCAAAGATGTAAAACCGTTACTTGGGAAATGTTTCAAGCAAATATACATTTTCCGCTTTTTTTGGATCAAATAGACAAAACATTTCTTGTCTCTTCTTTTGATATATTGGAAATGAGAAACCTCATTTTCAGAAATTGGTTAAGAAGAGAACCAGAATTGCAAATTTTCGAGGAAGAAACAAAGAAAAGGCAGAAAAAAAAGCAAAAAATGAGGAAATATGGATAGTAATATCCAAAATTTGGGATACCACTATATTTGCCTTCATTGATAATAGCTAAAAATATTGGGCGTATGTTATTATTTCAATTCCCGAAGTGGTGCGAGGATTTGAAAGACTGGAATAGAGAAATGCATATTAAATGCATCTATAATGGTGTTCAATTATCAAAAATAGAATTTCCCCAAGATATGGTTAACAGATGGTATTCAGATAAAGATTCTATTTCCGTTTTGCCTAAGACCTTGGTGAAAGTCTAAGGTCCTGTTTGACGATAGGAATCTAATGAAAAAAAAGAAAAAAAAAGACAATTTTTGGTTTTTAACAATATGGGGAATGGAAGTGGAAGTTCCCTTCGGTTCTGCCCAAAAATGACCTTCTTTTTTTGAACCCATTTATAAAGAACTCGAAACTAAAATTCAAAAACAAAAAAGAAATTTTTTTGAGTTTTAAGAGTTTTCAAAGAAAGAATAAAATGGTTTTTGAAAGTTCTGAAAGTTAGGAAATAAAAAATAGGATGGACTATCAAAGTAGTTAGAAAATGGAGAATGAGAGAATTCAAAAAACTCAATCCAATTTTCGAGTAATAAGATTTGGATTGAGTAAAATGAAAGTTTATGAACCGAATGAAAAGAGAAAAGATTACAAATCGAGTAATAAAATTACCTATAAATCAACCACTCAAATTTAGTCTATGGGTTGGACAAATTATTCACTCATAGAAGAACAATGAAAGACCTTGCTGATAGGAAACTCACAAGAACGAATCAAATAGAACAAATCACAAAAGACAATAAAAACAATAGTTCTAATTTATGATGATAAAAAATGCAATTGCATAAAGATATTTGGCGGATACTCAAAAGATAATATATCCAATTAATACATAAATCACATTATTTTATGAAATTTTTCATCGAAAATATATATAATATATATTTATTAATATTTTGCTATGTACCATTAATATTTTCAGGATCAATGTACAATTTTTCTTTGAATAAAAAAATATCATAAATCCATCATTTACAAGTGTCAAATAAATCAAAATATAATGAATTTTATTTCGAATATAAAAAAATCATTTTCCAATACTAATATTATTCAAATTAGTAATAATAATTCAAATATTTCGTACAAGAACCTATCCTACTTGTCTCAAGCATATGTATTTTATATATTATCACAGACCCAATTACTAAATAATTCTTACTTGAGATCTGTGCATCAATATGACAAAACTTATCTATTAATTGGGGATACAATTAAGAATTATTGTATAGCACAAGAAATACTTGATGCCAAATCAAAGTATAAGAAAATTGATAAGTCTAAAATGAGTGAATGGAAAAAATGGTTAAAGGTTCATTATCCATACAATTTATCTTAGATCAAATGGTCTCGATTAGTACCGCAAAAAGGATGAAATAAAATAAATAAAGTCAATAAACGTCATATCCTGCTAAATAAAGACTCAATAAAATTGGATTCATATGAAAAAGAAAAAGAGCAATTAATTTGTTACATGAAACAAGATTATTACAAGGTGCATTCATTGACGAGTCAAAAAGAAAAATTGAAAAAACACTACAGATATGATCTTTTATTACATGAATATATGAATTATAGGAATAGGGAAGAGTCATATATTTATGGACCAACATTAAAAGTAAACAAGAACCAAGAAATTCCATATAATTTCAATACTATTAAACCCGAATCATTTTATATATTGGTAAGTATAGTTATTAGTGATTACCTAGAGGAAGGATATATTATTGATATAGATCAAAACATGGATAGAAAATTTTTGGATTGTAGAATTCTTCTTGATTGGATGGGAACGAATCAAAATCAAGAAAGGTTATATCATAGCATATCAAATCCAAAACCTTGGTTCTTCCGAGAATGTGGACTACTTGTTAATGCATATAAGATTAAATTGCTTAATGCATATAGGATGAAATCACGAATCATACTAATTCAATTAATTTTTTTGGATTTTCATAGAAATGAAAATATTAGTCAATGTAAAGACATTAATGTAGATCAAAAAAAGAATAAGAATCTTCCTATATCATCTAATCAAAAAGAATATCTTGAATTCGAAAATTCCAACCAAGAAAAAAAGGAACAACAAGGCCAAGGAAATCTTAGATTAGACCTACAAAAACAAACCAAAAAAAAAAAGATGCTGAAGAGAATTACACAAAATCAGAAATTAAAATTAAATAACGTAGAAAGAAAAAGCAATAAAAAAAGCAGGAAGGAGAACTAGGTTTTTTTTTTGAAAAAATATTTCCTTTTTCAATTAAAATGGAATGACTCTTTGGATCAAAGAATACTGAATAATGTCAAGGTATATTGTCTCCTACTTCGACTGATAAATAAAAAGGAAATTGCTATATCCTCGATTCACAGGGGAGAGATGCATCTAGATGTATTGTTGCTTAAAAAGCATATAACTATTAAAGAACTAATAAAAAAAGGAATATTCATTGTCAAACCAATTCATCTATCTTAAAAAAGGGGTGTAAAATTCCAATTTATTATATATCAAACTATAGGTATTTCATTGATTGATAAAAACCAAACTAATGGGAAAAAAAGATATGTTGTTGTTGAGCAAAGTTTAGATAGATCCATTCGACGATATAACAATATGCTTATGAGTGAAGAAAAAAATAATTATAATTTTCTTGTTCCGGAAAATATTCTACCTCCTAGACATCGTAAAGAATTGAGAATTCTAATTTGTTTTAATTCATAGAATTGTAATGTTGTGGATAGAAATCCAATATTTTACAATAAAAATAACATAAAAAAGTACAAATATTTTGGAATGAGCATCTTAATAGAGATAGAAATAAATTCACTAAATTTAAATTGTTTCTTTGGCCCAATTACCGATTAGACGATTTAGCTTGTATGAATCGTTATTGGTTTGATACCAATAATGGCAGTCAATTCAATATGGCAAGGATACATATGTATTCATGATTCGGAATTATCTAATGGTATATTTCCTACCTATTCATATAAGAAACACACGACATATCCGGTAGGTAGATAAAAGCAAAAATATATGCTGTGTTAGATTCTAGTACATGATACTGATTTAGTAGCATATCTGTATCCATTCAACTAGATCTAGGAAGAAATGTGCGGAATCATTTTAGATACAAAAAACTCATTCTCTTTCGTGAATGCAGAAATTTCCTTTTCTATCAATATCCAAATTGAATTTGGATTTGCATAAGTTAAAAGGTAGTATATGAATAAATCCAAATTTTTGTCTCTACTAGATTAAATGACGAGCATAAGAATTTTTTTTCTTATTTTTCCTGATTGATAAAATCCATGAAAAAGAAAGAAAAAGATAAAAAAATTTATGATAAAAAATTCATCCATCTCAGTCATTCCACAAGAAGAAAAAGAGGAAAACAAGGGATCTATTGAATTTCAAGTATTTAGTTTCACTAATAAGATACAGAGACTTACTTCACATTTAGAATTGCACAAAAAATATTTTTTGATGCAAAGAGGTCTATGAAAAATTCTGGGAAAACATCAACGACTGTTGACTTATTTGTCAAAGAAAAATAGAGTATGCTATAAGAGATTAATTGGGCAGTTGGATATTCGGGAGCCCCAAACTCGTTAATTTCAAGATTCATTTGCATTTTTTATATTAGTTATTTGTTTTAATGAACCTTGATAAATTCAAGAAATAATGAATCAGGGAAGAAAAGATATGATTGTACCGGATACAAGAAAGGGTCTCATGATAGTTAATATGGGTCCTCACCATCCATCAATGCATGGTGTTCTTTGACTGATCCTAACTCTCGATGGTGAAGATGTTATTGACTGTGAACCCATATTGGGCTATTTACACAGAGGAATGGAAAAAATAGCGGAAAATTGAACAATTATACAATATCTACCTTATGTAACACATTGGGATTATTTAGCTACCATGTTCATAGAGGTAATAATGGTAAATGCGCTAGAACAATTGGGAAATGTTCAAGTACCCAAAAGGGCCAGCCATATAAGAGTAATTATGCTAGAACTAAGTCATATAGCTTCTCATTTACTATGGCTTGGACCTTTTATGCCGGATATCAGTGCATAGACTCCCTTTTTCTATATTTTCAGAGAGAGGGAATTGCTATATGATTTATTCGAAGCTGCTATGGGTATGTGAATGATGCATAATTGTTTCCATATCAGAGAAGTAACTATTGATCTACCCCAAGGCAGGATAGATAAATTTTTGGATTTCTGTGATTATTTTCTAAGAGGAGTTGCTGAATATAAAAAACTTATTATGCGAAATCCCATTTTTTTTATAATGAGTTGAAGGGGTGGGCATTATTGGTGGAGAGGAAGCAATAAATTGGGGCTTATCAAGACCAATGGTAAGAGCTTCTGGAATCCTGTAGGATCTTCATAAAGTTGATCATTATGAGTGTTACAATGAATTCGATTGGGAAGTCCAATGGCGAAAGGAGGGAGATTTATTAGCTTGTTATTTAGTATGAATAGGTGAAATGACAGAATCCATAAAAATTATTCAACAGGCTATAGAAGGGATTTCCAGGGGGCTCTATGAAAATTTGGAAGTCCGGCTCTTTGATAGAACAACAAATTCTTAATGGAATCATTTTGCATATAGATTCATTAGTAAAAAACCTTCACCCAATTTGTAATTGTCAAAATAAGAACTTTATATGAGAGTAGAAGCACCAAACGGAGAATTAAGAATTTATCTGATAGGAGATAACAGTGTTTTTCCCTGGAGATGGAAAATTTGTCCACCCAGTTTCATCAATTTGCAAATTCTTCCTCAACTAGTTAAAAGAATGAAATTGGCTGATATCATGATGATACTAGGTAGTATAGATATCATTATGAGAGAAGTTGATCGTTAAAATGATAATTGATACGACAAAAGTCCAATCTATCAATTCTTTTTCTTTGGAATCCTTAAAAGAAGGCTATGGATTCATATGGCTATTTCTCCCTATTTTGATCGTTATATTAGGAATCATAATAGGGATATTGGTAATTGTGTGGCTAGAAAGAGAAATCTCCATAGCCATACAACAACGTATTGGGCTGAAATATACCGATCCATTGGGAATTCTTCAAGCTCTAGCTGATGGGACCAAACTACTTTTTCAAGAGGGCCTCTTACCATCTAGAGGGAATATTCATTTGTTTAGTATTGGGCCATTATAGCAGTCATATCAATTTTACTAAATTATTTAGTAATTCCTTTTGGGTATCATCTTGTTTTAGTTGATCTCAACGTAGGTGTTTTTTTATGGATTGCTATTTCAAGTATTGCGCCTATTGGGCTTCTTATGTCAAGATATGGATCAAATAATAAATATTTCTTTTCGGGTGGTCTATGAGCTGCTGCTCAATCTATTAGTTATGAAATATCATTAACTCTATGTGTCTTATCAATATCTCTATGTGAGATTTGTTGAACATGAGCTTTTTCGTCTCTACTAGAAATAAGGAAAAAAATGAAAGAAAAGACCCTAAATATATTGAATATATATTCTCTTTTTATTTATCATTTGAGGCAATGAGTTAAAACTGATAGTTATATGAGTGAAACAAAACAACCTAAAAATTCTCAGTAAGAAGACAAAATCTCATTCCCTATGTACAAGAATAAAGTGAAGGTAAACATAAATGGTTTACACCGTTTACCCCAATATTGAGATTCTCTGATTAGATTAGTGTTATCATATCTTGAAGCAGGTGCAAAAAATCATCATATGAAGTTTATACTACTGTCTTGTATGTATTACCATATAGGGGATCAATTAAAAATTAGTCGGCGATTAGGAACACTAAAGTACACAAAATATTAGTAATAGAGATAATCTCAAGTATCAAAAGAGGTATTTCCACATAAAATGAATCATAACAAGGCTTTAAGTTGGTAGAAATGATCAAGCAGTACTCCCGCACGATTCCGATCTAGAGTATGCTCTTATTGATTAAAGAAATAACTAGCAAGAACGAATTAATCCTTTATATATTCTTTTCAGAGTAGCTTCTTTTTATTTTGAGTTATTAGAAACAAGATAGGAACAAAAGAAATGGAACACATACAATAATACAATAAAAAAATATAATAGATAGGATCAGAAAAAAATGAATAATAAAAAAATGATCCTTATATCTTTTTTCCCTCCATCCATACATATACATATGGAATTCTTATCATGATTTATGAACTAGTATCTAATTCCTTAATTGATATAATGAGTATTTTATTAAAAGATTAAGTTATTATTGAACAAGAAAAAATTGGAATTCTAAGGGACGAGATCAATTCAGAAGTGCTTTTTTGTTATCCTAACGAATGGAATTTTTTTGGTCTAATTTAGGACTATGTTATGTGTCTTTATTCTTCGATTTCCCTACAAAGATGCTAATAATAATGGTCCTTATATTTAGTTGTAACCTAGAGGAGCCATATAAAGCTGAGGTCTCATGTACGGTTTTGGAATTGTGATATGAATAGTGATGTTATTATCGACTATGATTATCTAACAGTTTAAGTACAATTGATATAGTTGAGGCACAGTCAAAATACAATTTTGGGGGTTGGAATCTATGGCGTCAACCCATAGGGTTTATAGTTTTCCTAATTTCTTCTCTAGCAGAATGTGAGAGATTACCTTTTGATTTACCAGAAGTAGAATAAGAATTAGTAGCAGGTTATCAAACCAAATATTCAAGTATCAAATATGGTTTATTTTACATTGCTCCTTACCTAAATCTATTAGTTTCTTCACTATTTGTAACAGTACTTTACTTAGGAGGGTGGAGTTTATTTATTCCGTACATATTTCGTCCTGAACTTTTTGTAAAAAAGAAAATGGTTGCAGTCTGTGGAATTCCAATTGCTATCTTTATTACATTAGTTAAAGCTTATTTGTTTCTGTTCATTTCTATCACAATAAGATGGACTTTACCTAGGATGAGAATGGACCGACTATTAAACCATGGATGGAAATTTCTTTTACATATCTATCTTAGTAATCTCTTATTGACAACTTCTTTACAACTTGTTTCACTATAAGTAAAAAATAACGATATTCTAATAACCTCTCTTAAACAAGAAAAAGAAAAATAAATTTATTCATGGATATAAAATATGTTCCCTATGTTGACTGGGTTCATAGATTACAGTCAACAAATAGTACAAGCTGCAAGGTACATTGTTCAAAGTTTATAATTACCTTATCCCACACAAATCGTTTACCTGTGACTATTCAATATCCTTATGAAAAATCGATCACATCAGATTGTTTCCATGGTCGAATTCACTTTAAATTTGATAAATGTATTGCTTGTGAAGTATGTGTTCATGTATGTCCCATAGATCTACCTGTGGTTGATTGGAGATTAGAAAAAAATAGTAAAAAAAATTGCTTAATTACAGTATTGATTTAGGATTCTTTATATTTTGTGGTAATTGTGTTGAGTATTGTCCAACAAACTATTTATCAATGACTGAAGAATATGAACTTTCTACTTATGATCATCACGAGTTGAATTATAATCAAATTGCCTTGGGAAGGTTACCGATGTTAGTAATTGGAGATTACACAATTCAAACAGTTCTGAATTCAACTCAAATCCAAATAGATAAGGATAAACCACTTGATTTGAGAATGATTACTAATTACTAAAATTTTGTTTTAATATAACAAATCCAAGCTTATTTTGTTTTGTTTGGTTAGTAACTACAAATACTAATTATAATCACTTGGTGTTGAGAATTATTCTTTAATTTAAACTCAAAATAGATTTTGGTGATGATTTTGAATATTTGAACTACTTTTTTGTTTTTGCCTAAAAAAAAATAGGATAGGATTGGTCCAATAAGTTTATCTACATTAATCCATAATCCACGAAGATAAAATTTAAATTAGGAATGTATCATATACAAGATACAAGAAAAAATTAGAGTAACCTTTTTCCTGGATCATTCAGTAAGGTCATGAAATATCTTTATCTCTTATTTTATAAATTATACATAATGGATTTACTCTGACCAATACATGGTATTCTTGTAAAATTTCTGGGATCAGTTCTTATATTAGGGGGTTTGGGAGTGCTATTACTTACCAATCCCATTTTTTCTGCTTTTTCATTGGGATGCGTCTTTTTTGTATATCCTTATTCTATATTTCATCAAACTCCTATTGTAGCTGCTATGCAGCTCCTTATTTATGTAGGAGCCATAAATGTCTTAATCATATTTGCTATAATGTTCACGAAGAGTTCAGAATATTCCAATGATTCCCATCTTTGGACCATTGGAGATGGAGTTACTCCAGTGATTTCTATAAGTATTTTTTTTCACTAATTACTACTATCCCAGACACATCATGGTGCAGAGTTATTTGGACTACAAGATCAAACCAGATTATAGAACAGGACTAAATTAATAATGTTCAACAAATTGGGATTCGTTTATCAACCATTTTTTATCTTCCATTTGAACTTATTTCAATAATTCTTCTAATTTCTTTAATAGGTGCAATTACTATGGTTTGTCAGTAAAAATACTTAGAATTAAAAATAAAAGAAAAGTTCTAAATCAAATAAAAAATAGAAAGATTTTTGGTTAAATCTATTGACAATACCTTCTTTTGTTTTGTAATTGTTCTATTCTAGTCAAGGAAATCCAGTTGAATTTTTGTTCATATCAAAATTTGATGAGGAATTAGTCAATGTTGTTCGAACATGTATTTTTCGTGTGTACATTTATTTTCAATTGGTATTTATGGATTGATCACAAGTCGAAACATGGTTAGAGCACTTATGTGTCTTGAACTTATACTAAATTTAGTTAATATTAATCTTGTAAGATTTTCTGATTTATTTGATAATCGCCAATTAAAAGGAGACATTTTCTCAATCTTTGTTATAGCTATTGCAGTCGTTGAAGCAGCTATTGGTCTAACTAATCTTTTGGCAATCCATTGTAATAGAAAATCAACTTGCATTAATCAATCAAATCTATTTAATAATTAATTACAATAAAAATAAATAGAAAATTATCATATACATATAAATAAAGACATATATATAGTATAATTATACTAATTTATATAGTATAATTATAGTTTAATTAATTAGAATTGATTATACTATAATAAATTCTATTAATTACTAATCTAAATCCATTAGAATTCATTTTTCTATTGAATTTTGACCAATTTGAATTGAAATTCGCATGCACTATGGCCGCATTTGCAGAAACAGAAGTCAAACTTTATTGGCCCTTTCTTATGAATAGAGTTAGAAATATTAATCTATCTTTAGTTTAGCTTTTATGGAATCATATGAATAATGGAGAAACTCCATGAAAGGATGACTAATGACTCGTATAAATTACTTAATGGGAAATATCTAGAATAAATCCACTGAGTAATTAATAATCCTATTATAGAAAAAAAAAGTAGCTATTATCCCCTTTTCCAAGGAATCACATAATCCTGGAATTTTGTGTATTAATAAGGTCATCAAATGAATCGTAATCACAATCAAAATGATCAAAAAAGAGATATGAGTTAATATATGTTCTAAAGTTACAAATATCATAAAAAGATGGGTCCCATTGAAAAATGTAAATCGGGAATTGAATACATTCTATAATGTATCCATTCTTCCTTTTTTCTTTTTTTTTTTGGGGGGGGGGGGGGGGGGGCACCACTCGGACTTGAACCGAGGTGCTGTAGCACTGCTTCCTAAGAGTAATGTGTCTACCGATTTCACCATGGCAGCTTACTTGAAATAATAATAGTAAATTCATGTCGAATCGTCTACATTCGGAAATTCAATATAGTTTAGAAAACAAGAATTTTGTTTTCATATGAGATATAGAACTAAGAATAAGAATGCAATTCTCCTTTTTCTATCTTTTTTTGATGATTTATTCTTGGTTTCTTTCATCGATCCAAAAAAATGGATTTTAGCAACAAACAAAATCAAATAAAACTAGTTTAGTATTTCATATGTATCGCAATTTCATCACTAAATCCAATTTTTTCTAACAATTTTGATACCTTAATTTAATTAAGTATTAATATTCCCTGCTGTGTAAATAATTTATAATTTATGATAAGATATTTACCTAATCAATTAGGTTTTGGGGCTAAGTATACAATAAAAGAATTTCAATCTCTATCACAATTGTACTTTTCACAATAGAAGAATCAAATAAATTGCGAAAAGTACAATTGATAGGAAAAAAACAACATCTCATCATGAGCTAAATCTATATATTGTAATGAAAAAGAAAAAAATGGAAAATGAAAATAAAACCCACTAGACAATAGATAGAAGAATTTGTATTCTACATACCATAACAGTTAGTTCTAACTTATATTGAAGAATTCAATATAGTAATTAATACAAATCATTCATCTTAAAAAAAATGACATTTTTTTTCGTGCCGTATGGATTCAGATTAGTCCAAGTTTTTTTTTCTTCTTTATTGTACAAAAAAACTTTTGGAATGTCTGGTAGAAATTGATTTAGCTAAAGGAAAAGCTTTTCCTGCAGCTAAATATGCCATTTTCCTCCAAATACTTCTACGAATATGTTTTTTTGATATAGAAATCATTTTTGGGGGACCACCATTTAAATTACTAATTTTTATTGTTCTATGTGGAAGAAATGTATTGTTTAAAAAAGATTGTTCTTTCTTTTTAACTTATTGTGTTGCACAAACACAAATATGAGTTTTTTTTATTTAACATTTTTTTCATTTTCTTTTCACAGAAATTTTTTTTGTTTCTAATATGCAAGATATATATATATATATATATATATATATATATATATATATAGATATCTAATAAAATAAAAATAGAAAATCCTACAGAAATTATATAGAAATTGATATATAAATAAAATATATAATACATGCCCATCGCATAACATATGGCATTAATATATTAACACCGGTTAATACTAAATAAAAAAAGATCTAATTATTCTAGTTAATTTATTTGAAATCAAACTCAATGTGTAACTGATTAATTAGTTTGTCAAATTAATTAATTAGATTCCAATCAAATAAGAAAAAATTCTATTTATTGGAAATCCCCAATCCTATGATACTTCGTATAGAACTGAAATAAAAAAACAACTAAGGTTATCTTATTAGGTTTTGTAGTTCTAACTTAAATTAAAATTATAGCCACCTTGCCCCGAAGTTGATCAATTATCAATTAATTGATTAAGTTACACCAAAACAATATTTGATTCGAATATAGATCATATTTCTAATTAATTAGATTAAATAATTAATTGGCAATATGATCTATATTTAAATCAATTAAAAAATGGAAATTTGTTTATTGTTACTTTTAAAAAAGATAGATTTGGTGGACCAGAAACAACTAAACTAAATTCATTAAATTAGAGAAAAATTGGAATTTATTTTTTTTATGGAACATATATATCAATATGCATGGATAATAACCTTTCTTTCACTTCCAGTTACTTTGTCAATAGGATTTGGACTTCTGCTTGTTCCGATCGCAACAAAGAATAATTGTCTTATGTGGACTTTTGTTAGTGTTTTACTGCTAAGTATAGTTATGGGGTTTTCAATCAATCTGGCTGTTCAGCAAATGAATGGAAGTTTTATCTATTAATACCCATGTTCTTGGATTATCAATAATGATTTTTTGTTAGAGTTTGGATACTTGATCGATCCACTTACTTCTATTATGTCACTACTAATTACTACTATTGGAATCATGGTTCTTATGTATAGTGACAATTATATGTCTCATGATCAAGGATATTTAAGATTTTGTGCTTACATAAGTTTTTTTAATACTTCCATGTTGGGATTAGTTACTAGTTCCAATTTGATACAAATTCATATTTTTTGGGAACTTCTAGGAACGTGTTTGTATTTCATAATAGGTTTTTGGTTCACACAACCTATTGCTGCAAGTGTTTGTCAAAAAGCTTTTGTAATTAATCATGTAGGGGATTTTGGTTTATTATTAGGAATCTTAGGTTTTTATTGGATAGCTGGTAGTTTAGAATTTCCGGATTTGTTCAAAATAGTTAATAACTTGATCTATAATAGTGAGGTCAATCTTTTGTTCACTAGTTTGTGTGCCTTTTTATTATTGATTGGTGCAGTTGCGAAATCTTCACAATTTTCTCTTCACATATGGTTACCCAATGCTATGGAGGGACCTACTCCCATTTCAGCTCTTATTCATGTTGCTACTATGGTAGTAGCAGGAATTTTCCTTGTAGCCCGCCTTTTTCCTCTTTTCATAGTTATACCTTCTATAATGAATCTTATTTTTTTAATAGGTATGATAACACTACTATTAGGAGCTACTTTGGCTCTTACTCAAGGAGACATTAAAAGAAGTTTAGCCTATTCCACAATGTCTCAATTGGGTTATGTTATGTTAGCTCCAGGTATACGTTCTTATCGGGCTGCTTTATTCCATTTGATCACTATGCTTATTATAAAGCTTTATTATTTTTGGGATTCAGATTTATTATTCATTCAATGGAACCTGTTGTTGGATATTAGCCAGATAAAAGTCAGAATATGGTTCTTATGGGTGGTTTAACAAAATATGTTCTAGTTGCAAGAACTACATTTTTATTAGGTACACTTTCTCTTTGTGGTATTCCAACTCTTGCTTGTTTTTGGTCTAAAGATGAAATTCTTTCTGATTGTTGGTTGTATTCACCAATTTTTGCAATAATAGCCTATTTGATAGTAGGATTAACTACATTTTATATGTTTTATGTGTATTTACTTACTTTTGATCGATATTTGCATGTTCATGTTCAAAATTATAGTAGTACTAAAAGTCATTCAATATCTATATGTATATGGGGAAAAGACATACCCAAAATAGACAATCCAAATTTACTTTTCTCAACTACAACTAATACTAATAAAGTATTCTTTTTTTCAAAGGGTATATATAAAATATATGATAATGTAATAAATTGAATGCAATACTTTTGTACTTATTTGCGAACTAAATACATTTACACGTATCCTCATGAATCGGACAATACTATGCTATTTCCTCTGTTTGTATTGGTACTATTTATTTTGTTTATTGGATTAATAAGAGTTTGTTTTGATATAGGAGTAATATATTTCGATATATTATTGAAACGGTTAACTATATCAACATCAACAAATCCTTTCCACTCAAATTCAAATCATTTTCCGAATTGGTATGATTTTTCATAAATATAATTTTTTTTCAGCAACTATAGCTCTTTTCGGACTATTCATAGAATTTATTTTCTATGGGTCTGTTTATTCATCTTTCCAAATTTTGGACTTAATCAATTCATCTATAAAAATAGGCCTCAAGAGAATTCTTTTGGATCAAATAAAAAATGTGATATACAATTGGTCATATAATCATTGTTACATAGATATTATTTATACTAAGATCTTTACAATGGGGATAAGAGGAGTGGCAAAATTAACTCAATTTTTTGGTTGACGTATAATTGAGGGAATTACAAATGGAATTGGTCTTTTTAGTTTCTTTATAGGGGAAGGAATCAAATATATAGGGGGTGGACGAATATAGTCTTATTTATTCTTGTATATATCTTATCTTGTATTTCCTATATTTTTTGTATTTGTATTTAGCTCCAAGTTTCTATGGAAAATTTTTCTTTTGTAGAAAATAGGAAATCATTTTTTATTGCATGTGAATGTAATTTTCTTTTTATTGTCTTGTGATATGATCCATTCAAAAGAGGATCATATGCTTTGTGCAAGAATTTTTGTTCATTTTCATCATTGTACAATCTGGTTCTTTTTTCAAGCATATCTAGAAAAGAGTTTTCTAGAACTTTTATTCTACTTAGTAATTCATTACTCAAGTTGTACTTTTTTTGTTCATTGGTATAAACCAAATGATTATACAGGTCTTCATGGGATAGTTTTTTTGTCATGTACAAAAAAATTTCCCATTCTAACATTTCTGAAAAAATCGATAAACTAGGCGGGTATGTAAAATATTTTTTTTCCCATCACTTGGACATGTATAAAAAAAATATTGTGAGATTTCATTTAATACAACATTTTCAAATCCATCATTTTCTATATATCACAATGGATGATTCCATCATTTATAATTGAAAAGAAAATTCACAAGAGATTTTTTATATATTAAATAAGTATTTTCTTTTTTATCTTCTTTAAGTCTTCCCAATTGCAAATTATCTTGATGGGTATCAAGATAAGAATCTTCGTAAACTGGGCTATCTTTATAGCATGTCTCTTTAAAGTGAAAGTAGAATTTATCCTTTGTTTTCTCCTTTCCATTTGCTCGGATCTCTTCCGTTTCATCTATTTTGTCCAAATCCTTCTTTTCTTCTGAAGAAAAGGAAGGGTCTTCTAAGGTGGATCCCTCTTGTTCCTATTTAGTCTCCCTCATTTCGAAAGTTGTTTCTACATCGCTTTCTTCCTCACTTTCTCCCCCCTTCTTCCATTCTTTAGGTTTCTTTTAGTTTCTTAGTGACAATAGGCGATGACATTCTACCTAAATAGTAGACACAGGTGATAAATAAGAGAATACTAAAGATTCGAGCCATATAATTTCTCAATTCTGACAGAAGGTACTTATTAGGTCGAATATAATGATTTTGCTGTATCCAGAATAATACCAATCCAACCCATTTCATGAATAAAATGTGACCAATTAACCAACCAAGAAAACTACTTGTTACAAATAACATCTTGTTATTGCATCAAAACATATAAATGTTGACTAATCTGGCTAATGTTGAACTTGGTAAAATGAAATGGTTGAATAATTGAAAAAATTAGATTATTCAGGAATACACATTGAATGCTGAGATTATGCATTCAATTTCTGGTAGTAGATCCATAATCAAAAAATTTTTTTTGATTGTTCCAGAAGAAATGAAACAAAAGATATGGTAGAACTAGGACAGTTATTGTATGTGGTCTACCCAATGCTAGATGCAGAGGCACGCATAATAGATCGATATGAACATCATGAGCTATCCTGTAATAAAACTTGTTGTTGCTAATACCTCCTGCTTGGTTCCTTCTTCCATAACCCGAGCTCGCAGAAGGAAGAGATAAGAGGGCCCTATGGAGAATGTGGTTAGAAATCCATAATAGAGTCCAACCACAATGACCGATTTATTATCTTCATGCATAAGGATAATAGATTACCTAGTGGAAAAGATTTCAAAATTATCACAAACCTCCCCCTTTTCTTTTCTATTGCAATTTCTCAATTATTATATGATGATGTCTTAACTTTCCATATATAGGGACTATAAATGACATCTTTTATGTCAATGATACCATATTCTTCCATTGAATGACATTTCATCTCCTATGTCACTGACACGAAAGGGATATTAAATGAATGGAATTGGGATATAAATGGAATATAATGAAATAGAGCCACTTTGACGATTCCCTATGAAATGAGGCATGGAACAGAGCCACTATGAAGAAATTTCAGGAGTTACAAAGGAAGCTTCAGACTTATATTGTTCATGGGTTGAGAATGGGAGTTGAACTCTATGAGGTCGAATCTCTTGTTGTTCCTCAGTAGCTCAGTGGTAGAGTGGTTGGTTGTTAACTGACTGGTCATAGGTTCAAATCCTACTTGGGGAGATTTGATTAATTCCTAGTTCAAGAATGAATAATTGAATGAAATAAATAAATAAAGGGCTCACTTTGACCATTAGGAGTAGGTAACCCATTCCCTGTCTTTGTTCCTATTGCATTGTATCTCATCGTATCCCATTCTTACGATATTTGAGAATCACCATCCTCGGTGTAGATCCAAGATAATCCCTTGTAAATAGACAATGAATAATTCTTAGATGATGTACTAGCAGTGCATCAAAGATGCAGTCATCGATTCTCCTGATAGGCCACAATTACCGTGAGAAAACATATTCATGACAATGACAAGGAACGCATTTTAGCTAGCTACTAATACTTGTATACTTGTACTTTCTCTACCCATTTCGACAAAAGACCCATAGTTCAATAGCTTTGTGTGTGCTATCTCGATCATGATTTTCCTATCCCTAGAGGTAAAGGAAAGGTCCTTTCTTTTTGGTCGGTTATGGGCGAGGAGGGATTCGAACCCCTGACACTGTGATTCGTAGCCACGTTCTCTAATCCTCTAAGCTACAGGCCCCACAAATCTCCACTGGATTTGTTCCCAGGAGTACTCTCAAAAAGGAAACCTTTCCTCTCCTCAGCTATTTCAAGTTAACAAGATGTGAAAGTGCCTTCTCTCTATAAAAGAATATAAGATCAGTGCGTTTCAAGGTGTGAAGTGGGAGAGAAGAGATGTCATAATTGGGGTTTTGAATAAGATGACCTTTGCATTTTTGATTTTGATCTTTTTCCTATTTAAAAAGTAAAATAAGAGGTGTTAAGCTTTTTATCATTATCATTCAGGCATCGAGCTATTTTTTTGTAGGACCTCCCCCATAGTATCTCACCACAGTAGAGTTTAACCACCAAGTTCGGGATGGATTGGTGTGGTTCCTCTACACCTAGGACACCAGAATATCGAATCCTGAACGAAGAAAGGATGAGAGAAAAGCATATGGGCTAGTGATTGTGAGGCCCCAACTCTTGACTTCTTGACTAGAAGGGACACCAAAGGCCTCTGCCCTTCCATCCCTTGGATAGATAGAGAAGGACAGATCTTTTTTTTCTAGTTTTTTCATGTTTTCAAATAGTTGAGCAATGAAAATGGATGGCAAGTGCTTGATCAAATTGATCAGATTGTGTAGGAACAAGGTTCAAATCTCTTGGTCTGTTAGGATGCCTCAGCTGCATACATCACTGCACTTCCACTTGACACCTATCGTAATGATAGACAGCTCATCTCGTTGTGACCTTATCTTGGATTCTTAATACTTCTGTCACTCCATCCCCGTAGGGAAAGAGAACCCACTGTCTCAGCTATGCTACCGGAGGCTCTGGCGAAGTCAGAATAGGAGAGCACTCATCTTGGGGTGGGCTTACTACTTAGATGCTTTCAGCAGTTATCCGCTCCACACTTGGCTACCCAATGTTTACCGTGGGCACGATAACTAGTACACCAGAGGTGCATCCTTCCTGGTCCTCTCATACTAGTGAAAGGTCCTCTCAATGATCTATTGCCTACATTGGATATGGACCGAACTGTCTCATGATGTTCTGAACCCAGCTCGCATACCACTTTAATGGGCGAACAACCCAACCCTTGGAACACACTATAGCCCTAGGTGGCGAAGAGCCGACATCGAGGTGCCAAACCTTCCCATAGATGTGAACTCTTGGGGAAGATCATCCTGTTATCCCTAGAGTAACTTTTATCTGTTGAGCAATGGCCCTTCCACTCGGCACCGTCGGACCACTAAGGCTGACTTTTGCCCCTGCTCGATGGGTGGGTCTTGCAATCAAGCTCCCTTCTGCCTTTGCACTCGAGGACCAATCTCCGTCCGGCCCGAGGAAACCTTTGCATGCCTCCATTACCCTTTGGGAGGCCTATGCCCCATAGAAACTATCTACCTGAGACTGTCCCTTGGCTCGTAGGTCCTGACACAAGGTTAGAATTCTAGCTCTTCCAGAGTGGTATCTCACTAATGGCTCAGGCCCCCCCGGAAAGAGGCATTCTTTACCCTCCACCTAAGCTGTGCAGGAAAGGACGAAAGCCAATCCCAGGGAATAGTAAAGCTTCATAGGGTCTTTCTGTCCAGGTGCAAGTAGTCCGCATCTTCACAGACATGTCTATTTCACCGAGCCTCTCTCCAAGATAGTGCCCAAATCATTACGCCTCTCATGTGGGTTGGAACTTACTCCACAAGGAATTTTGCTACCTTAGGACCATTATAGTTACGACCACCATTCACCGGGGCTTTGGTCGCCGGCTACCCTGTCATCAGGTCACCAACTTCCTTGACCTTCCGGAACTAGGCAGGCATCAGCCCCCATACATGGTCTTATGACTTTGCGGAGACCTGTGTTTTTGGTAAATAGTCACCCGGGCCTGGTCATTGTGACCCCCTTTGTGAGGAGGCACCCCTTCTCTCGAAGTTACAGGGCTATTATGTCAAGTTCCTTAGAGAGAGTTGTCTCGCGCCCCTAGGTATTCTCTACCTACCCAATTGTGTCAGTTTTGGGTATAGGTACCCTTATGTTGAAAGTCGTTCAAGCTTTTCCTGGGAGTATGGCATGGGTTACTTCAGCGCCATAGCGCCTGGAACTCAGACATTGGCTCGAGGCATTTCCTCTACCCCTTCTTACCCTAAAAAAGTGAGGTCACCTTGCATCCTTGAATTGATAACCATCTTTTAGCTAACTTAGCCTCCTTTTTCCCTCATGACCAATAAAGGGTAGTATAGGAATATTCACCTATTGTCCATCGATTACACCTTTTGGCCTAATCTTAGGCCCTGACTCACCCTTTGTGGACTAACCTTGCAGAGGAACCCTTAGGTTTTTGGGGCATTGGATTCTCACCAATGTTTGCATTACTCAAGCCGACATTCTCGCTTTCACTTTGTCCACACCTGCTTGCATGGGTCCTTCCCTCTAATGCAGAATGCTCCCCTACCAATGCATTTTTACATCCCACAGCTTCATCAGATCGCTTAGCCCCACTCATCTTTGGCGCAAGAGCACTCAATCAGTGAGCTATTATGCACTCTTTCAAGGGTGGCTGCTTCTAGGAAAACCTCCTGGCTGTCTCTGCACTCCTACCTCCTTTATCACTGAGCGATCATTTAGGGGCTTTAGCTGGTGATCCGGGCTGTTTCCCTCTTGATGATGAAGCTTATCCCCTATCGTCTCACTAGTTGACCTTGACCCCTATTATTCTGGGGTCATATCTAGTATTTAGACTTTGCCTCAATTTGGTATCGCTCTCGCAGTTTGCACCAAAATAGTGCTTTACCCCTAGATGACCAGTCAACTACTGCACCTCAATGCATTTTGGGGAGAACCATCTAGCTCTAGGTTCGAGTGGCATTTCACCCCACAACTCATCCACTGATTCTTCAACAACAATCGGTTCGGACCTCCACTTAGTTTCACCCAAGCTTCATCTTGGTCATGGATAGATCACATAGGTTCGGGTCTATAAACAGTGATAATCGCCCTATGAAGACTCGTTTTCACTATGGCTCTGGTGGGTTCCCTTAACCAAGCCACTGCCTATGAGTTTCTGGCTCATTCTTCAATAGGCATGCAGTCAGAGATGACATTCTCCTCCCACTGCTTGGGAGCTCATGGTTTCATGTCTATTTCACTCCCCGATGTGGGTTCTTTTCATCTTTCCCTCACGATACTACTTCGCTATCAGTCACCCAGGAGTATTTAGCCTTGCAAGGTGGTCCTTGCTAATTCACACAGGATTCCACACGCCTCGTGCTACTCGAGTCAGAGCATAAGCTAGTGATGCTTTCGGCTACTAGACTCTCACCATCTCGGGTGCAGTACTTCACTGCTTTGCCTAGCAGCACGACGCTTGTATTGCTCTCCCACAACCCCATTTTCACGGTTTAGGCTGCTCCCATTTTGCTCGATGCTACTATGGGATTCACTTTTGCTTTCTTTTTCTCTGGCTACTAAGATGTTTCAATTTGCCAGATTGTCTCTTGCCTGCCCTTGGATTTGGCAGTAGTTCAAAAGGTTGACCTATTCAGGAATCTTCGGATCTATGCTTATTTTCAACTCCCTGAAGCATTTCATCACTTGCAACACCCTTCCTCATCTTAGGGTGCCTAGGTATCCACCGTAAGCCTTTCCTCATTTGAACCTAGCCATTAACATTAAGGATATGCCATCCTAAGGTGCTACTAATGCTAAATGGAAGGATCTTATCAACATCCATGAATGAGAAATCATAGATCAAACTACTGGATTAGAAAAATTGGGTGCTATCATAGTATCAGCTAAGTTCACAGGCTGGAGATAAGTGCACTCAAACCACTGACATCCGCCATAGGGTGAACCACCGCCTCTCAGGCCTCCCTGACTAATTCTACCATAGAGGCCAATGATAGATAATAACTCCCCCCCGAACACAGCTTACAACTTTTATTATACCGTGCTCTCCAA
>RXID01021553.1:1114097-1214097 GCA_005019695.1 Trichopus zeylanicus subsp. travancoricus
TGGATCCAATTTGGGATTTTCATTGGGAGGTATTGGGAAGGAATTGGAATGTAATAATATCGATTCATACAGAAGAAAAGGTTCTCTATTGATTCAAACACTGTACTTATGGAATAGGGATAGAGGAAGAGGAAAAAAGCCGAAGGTTTCACATAGTACTTTTGATCAAAAAATCAATCTGATTTATTTCGTACCATTCGCTCAATGAGAAAATGGGTCAGATTCTATAGGATTAACAAACCTATGGAACTTAAGGAATGATGGAAGGGAATAAAAATAGAGGGAAATAAAATCAAAATGAAATAAAGAATAAAACAAAAAATAGAAGTAAATATAAATAAATTAAGTAGAAGATAGACGAGCCCAGATTCCAAATGAGGGGCAAGGGGATTGATCGAGAAAGATCTCTTGTTCTTATTATCTTATTATAAGTTATAAGATCGTGATTTGATCCGCATATGTTATGTTTGGTAAAAAGAATAATCTTCTCCTTTAATTATAAATGGAAAGTGTTCAATTGGAACATAAAAACATGACTGAATTGGTCTTAGTTACTCTTCAGGATGAAATGGGAGAAGGGAGGAGATTCTCACAAATGAGGAAAAGGATATAATTACTTTGAAAGAATTGAATGAGGAGCCGTATGAGGCAAAAATCTCATGTATGGTTCTGTAGAGTGACAGTAAGAGTGACTTATTTGTCAACTTTTCCACTATCACCCCCAAAAAACCAAACTCTGCCTTACGTAAAGTTGCCAGAGTACAATTAACCTATGTAGTTGAAATCACTGCTTATATTCCAGGTATTGGCCATAATTTACAAGAACATTTTGTAGTATTAGTAAGAGGAGGAAGGGTTAAAGGTTTACTGGGTGTGAGATATCACATTATTCGGGCAACCCTAGATGTTGTCAGAGTAAAGGATCATCAACAAGGGCATTCTAGTGTGTCGTAGATTATTATCCAAGACTTGTATCATTTGATGATGCCATGTGAATCGCTAGAAACATGTGAAGTGTATGGCTAACCCAATAACGAAAGTTTCATAAGGGGACTGGAGCTGGCTACCATGAGACAAAAGAAAGATCTTCTTTCTAAAGAGATTTGATTCAGAACTATTACTATTCTATTTATATGTCCAAGGTCCAATATTGAAATCATTTCAGAGGTTTTCCCTTACTTTGTCTGTGTCAACAAACAATTCGAAATACCTTCACTTTTTCAAAACAAGTCCGAGTCAAATAGCAATGATTCGAAGCACTTCTTTTTACATTACACTATTTCAAAAACCCAAGGACTCGATTGTATGGATATGTAAAATATAGGATTTCCAATCCTAGCAGGAAAAGGAGGGAAACGGATACTCAATTTAAAGTGAGTAAATATAATTCCATACTCTATTTTATAGATAAGATACATATAGAATTCTGTGGAAAGCCGTATTCGATGAAAGTCGTATGTACGGCTTGGAGGGAGATCTTTCATATCTTTCAAGATCCACCCTACAATATGGGGTAAAAAAGCCAAAATAAGTGATTTGTTTTTAGCCCTTATAAAAAGAAAACTGATTCTTGAACCTCTTTCACACTCATATCACGTCGAGGTACTGTAGAAGAAAAAACTACAAATTTGATCCAATTTATCATAATCGATTAGTTAACATGTTGGTTAACCATATTCTGAAACATGGAAAAAAAGCATTGGCTTATCAAATTATCTATCAAACCATGAAAAAGATTCAACAGAAGATAGAAACAAATCCACTATCTATTTTATGTCAAGCAATACATGGAGTAACTCCCGATATAGCAGTAAAAGTAAGACGTGTAGGCGGATCGACCCATTAAGTTCCTATTGAAATAGGATCTACACAAGGAAAAGCACTTGCCATTCGTTGGTTATTAGGGGCATCTTGAAAACGTCTGGGTCAAAATATGGCTTTCAAATTAAGTTTTGAATTAGTAGATGCTGCCAATGGGAGTGGCGATGCCATACGCAAAAAGGAAGAGACTTATAGAATAGCAGAGGCAAATAGAGCTTTTGCACATTTTTATTAATCCATGAAAAGGAATAGTCCTTGGATCCATACATCTCGATTGGAAAAGAATCAATAGAAAAAGAAATAATTGAAATTGATCAATATTTTTCTCGAAACAAACAAAAAGGAAAAGAAAGATGAAAATAAATCATGGATCAACTAAGCCCTCTCGGGGGCTTGCTTAAGAATAAGAAAGAGGAATCTTATGGAAATATCATGGAATAAGGTTTGATACTATTTATTCATGGGGATTCCGTAAATATCCCATTCCAAAAATAGAAAGTTTGAAACAATTGGAACTTTTTTGGAGATTGGATGCAGTTACTAATTCATGATCTAGCATGTACAGACTGAAAACTTCATTCTCGATTCTACGAGAATTTTTATGAAAGCCTTTCATTTGCTTCTCTTCCATGGAAGTTTCATTTTCCCAAAATGTATCCTAATTTTTGGCCTAATTCTTCTGATGATCAATTCAACCTCTGATAAAAAATATAGACCTTGGTTCTATTTCATCTCTTCAACATGTTTACTAATGAGCATAACGGCCCTATTGTTCCAATGGAGAGAAGAACCTATAATTATCTTTTCAAGAAATTTCCAAACGAACAATTTCAATGAAATCTTTCAATTTCTTATTTTACTATGTTCAACTCTATGTATTCCTCTATCCGTAGAGTACATTGAATGTACAGAAATGGCTATAACAGAATTTTTATTATTTGTATTAATAGCTACTCTAGGAGGAATGTTTTTATGTGGTGCTAACGATCTAATAACATTTTTGTAGCTCCAAAATGTTTCATTTTATGTTCCTACCTATTATCTAGATATACCAAGAGAGATGTATGGTCTAATGAGGCTACTATGAAATATTTACTCATGGGTGGGGCAAGCTCTTCTATTTTGGTTCATGGTTTCTCTTGGCTATATGGTTCCATCTGGGGGGGAGATCGAGCTTCACGAAATAGTGAATGGTCTTATCAATACACAAATGTATAACTCCATGGGAATTTCAATTGCGCTTATATCCATCACTGTAGGAATTGGGTTCAAGCTTTCCCCAGCCCCTTTTTATCAATGGACTCCTGATGTATATGTACGAGTGTGGTTTGTTTGACAAATTCCTACCTCTATATCTATCTCTGAGATGCTTGGATTTTTCAAAACTACATAGACATGCAGAAGAGAAATGCTATTCCCACTCAGACTAAAACATAACTTTTACCAAAAGTTTATTGTGATCTTTTCGTTCAAATAATAATTAAGGCGAAGCAGGGTCAGGAACAATGAATCTCTTTATAATAAGCATATTATTTTGCAAGTTCATTATTACGGGTAGTTCCTACAAAGGATCAGACTAATGACATATACAATACTTGAATTATCAATGTAGATGCTACATAGTTAGTTCTCATCCTTTAGAGACTACGAGTGTAATAGGAGCATCCGTTGACAAAATGATCACCCTAAGATGATCATCTCATGGCTATTAAGAATGAATCAAATCAGATGGTTCTATTTCTCAATCTTTCTGACTTGCTCCTGCAAAACCAAGGTCGAAAAGATTGAGAAAGTTAGTCATTCACAACCACTGATGAAGGATTCCTAGAAAATTTAAGGATTAGTAATCCTTTTTCGAAATCAAATGGATTCGGTCTTATACATACGCGAGGAAGGTAATTAAAAAAGAAAGAAGATGAGTTCTTCTTTCTTTTATCACTTAGGAGCCATGCGAGATGAAAGTCTCATGCACAGTTTTGAATGAGAGAAAGAAGTGAGGAATGCTCTTTTCAACTCTGACTCTCCCACTCCAGTCATTGCTTTTCTTTGTGTTACTTCAAAAGTAGCTACTTCAGCTTCAGCCACACAAATTTTTGATATTCCTTTTTATTTCTCATCAAATAAATGGCATCTTCTTCTGGAAATCCTAGATATTCTTAGCATGATATTGGGGAATCTCATTGCTATTACTCATACAAGCATGAAACGTATGCTTGCATATTTGTCCATCAGTCAAATTGGATATGTAATTATTGGAATAATTGTTGGAGACTGAAATGATGGATATGTAAGCATGATAACTTATATGGTGTTCTATATCTCTATGAATCTAGGAACTTTTGCTTGCATTGTATAAACAGATGTCTGTTGGCATTCTAGCCTTCCTTCTCCTTTCAGGGCCTATTCGAAAGAGAATCCAATACCTCTTGGTCATGAATATCTGAATAGGACAAACTGGCCTCCGTGGATATCTTCGCTTCGAAACAAAATAATTCAAAAATTCAAATTAGACTTGGTCAACTGGAATGTGTATTATTCATATGGGGATATTCCAATTGAGAAGATCCATCAACCTATGATGAAAAGAAAGGTTTATCTATTTTCTTGAGTTATTCAGTTAAACCAAGGATTCATTATTGGAGCAGATAGCAACAACCATTTCATCGGACATGTGTATTTTTGATTTTTCGATGGATTTACATGGTTTCATTAATGAAAATTGTTTGATGTAGTGAGTACGAGGCTCTGGTTGTTCACCATTCAAGAATTCTTATTTAGGCAGTTCATATCATCCATACATAGTGTTTTGATCTAAGTTTCAATTCTTCCATGTTTCAGCAGTAAGTGGCATATTGTTCCATGGAGCTAAGGTCCAAAATATGGAATAAACAAGTGTTTCCACGATTCTACCACCCAGCCAATTCTATTCCACTTAATCCCCTTTTTATAGCCACATATCTTTATGGCTAAGGAATGGGAAATCTTGCTCCTGTTACATGATCAAATGTTTCATTTTATCAGTGAAAAGCCATCTCTTTCTCAACAATGTCTTTGTTATTTGATCCAATAGAATTCTGTTAGATAGGAACAAATTTGATAAATATTGATAACTCTCGGATAGAGTATTAGAACAAAAAGATCCATTAGATAATGAACTATTGGTTCTAAGCCATCTCTAGCAATGAATCAACAATTCGAAGTGTTTTTCTTGCGTATTCTTGATGAAGCAGCATTTATATATAGATGTAGGAGGATTTGTTTGGGAATTAATAAGCCCCTTTGACATCTCTTCATCTGCAAAGAATTCTCAACGTGAAAACATAGAGATAAAGGGCTGATATTTGAATAGGGAAAAGAATGGATCTACAGGGTCCCAAATGAATTGGCTTATTCGAAAAAAACCTTGTTCTTTGGAAGATCTATCTCATGTCTGGTATTGCATAGTTCCACTCTGTAAGAACTCCGAATCATTCTATTGAAGCTCATCCTTTTTATGATAAATGATCTACTTGCCGTGAAATGACCAGGCCCAATAGGGAAATCCCAATTCAGTGGACCTTTTGATACAATCAAATAGATTACCACACAGGTGCCATATTCTAGGAGTCCAAACTATGTGATTGAAGAAATCCTCCTCTATCTGTTGCAGGTCGAGGGCTCCTCATCCTTCCCCTTCTTCAGACTCCAATTCGTATTTTTCGTATAGAAATCTCTGATCAACAATAGAACAAGATCCATTTTGTATCATATCTATCCGATTCCTTGGTTCGAGTAATGTCACTCGATTGTTATCAAACTGACTGCTTGTCCACGAGGATCCCACTAGAGCGCCTTCTACTTCTAGTAGGCCATGAACTAGAATAGAATCATTCTCAACAAATCCATAAGAAGTGATCCAATTTTTTTCACCGGGTTCGGGTGAAGACCAAAAATATTGAGCGATAGATCCGGCAGAACAACTCAAAAGATAAAGAAGTATTATTAATATCTTCATGCTCATTCCAAGTTCGAAGTACCATTCGTACAAATAAGAATCCCCTTCCTTACGTGATTTCTTCTTCATAAAGATAGATATAGGATCTATGGGACAATTACTTAGAAGTACATTTTGTGCAACAACCCTTCCTATTTGACAGAAAAGGATCCCATGATCCTAAACCGATCTTACCTATGATTGAAAATCCCAAGTTTGTCTATGAAGAGCTGACCTAATTGTATTAGTTTCTATAATCAATTTCCTCTGCGTAATACTAATTGATAGGGCCTCATTGATAAGTGCTACAAGATCTCGTGCATTGTAACCCATGGTTATGGACTCGAATCCTAATGCATGGAACATTTTCTTTTCCAAATGAAATCCCCTCGTATATGAAAGAATGAAAAAGTGCTTTCATTGTTGTGGAATAAGTAAGCCTTCATATACTAATGCATGTATTTAATTTATTCAGAGCTATTAGAGTGAGTTCCACTCTTTTGGGAATATGAGACGAAGCAATAACAAGAATATTTCTAGTGGAACATCTTTCACAATCCTTGGAGAGATAGTTCTCTAATAGACTAAGGGATAAGTAATTTGACTCATTCACATACATATCATGAATATTTGGAATCCATATTATGCAAGGAGGCTTTTTCTAATTTGAATTGAAGGGTGACAGCAAATTGGTCTTTTTTCAGCGTCATATACATAGTTAGCACATTCATCATAATTAGTAGCTCCGTATCAAGGTTATCATCAATATCATCACTATCATCAATAAGATAACATTTAGGCTTGTCATCCAGGAACTTGTTCAGAAATACCATAATGAAACAAACATAGGAGTTTGTCGCTAGGTATTTGACCAAATAGGACCATCCAGTTCCTATAGAACCTATCACTAAAATACCCCTAGAAGGGGATAGGGCTAAGCGGAGCAAAAAAGGTTTTCCATGAGATGGGAAATGAAAACTATTAGCCCCACACGAGGTTTGTGAATAAGCGATTTTCTGATAATGATAAAGGAATGTCCATCTTTCTACTAAACAGAATCTATTGAACTCATAATTCATTAGATACTTTTATGAATGTCAACTAAGTATCATAAGTAAATTGATCCCGGTTGTTCAATCATTTGATAACCAAAGTTATTCTTTGCTAAATGATCACTATGAGTCAGACTCAATAGAATTTGATCAATGCTTTTTTCTGTCGTTAAGGTGGAGAATTGAATCAAGAGTTCTCTTTCTTCATCATCAATTGAATCACTGTTTGCAAGCCAGGATTCTATTTTATCATCAATCCAATCACCGTTCACGTTTTTTCTTTTTCTTATCAATGAATAGATCTCTTTACTTGTATGACTTAAATGTCTTGTATTTCTCAAAAAAGTGATTCAATTACTGGGATTTGGTATGATACTTATGAGATCAATGAGATTGATATTCAAATATTTCTTCTTAGAATGTATTGATTTGATCCCATAAGCAGGACCAGCACCCAATAGCATGTTGCCACCAGAAGTAGAACCTCATATTTCTTCCAGAGAATCTCCTAATTGTTCCAGAGAAACTAGAAAGAGATTCTTTTACTAGAAAGAATTCAATTCAAATGTAGGATACCTATACAGAAGTTTTTGCAACTCAGTCATGTATGATGGAATCATCAAAGATTTGATCTTTCTAACTCTATCTATAACTCACTAGAGGCTCAGAAAACAAAGAGAAGATGTATACAAACAAGATATCCATCAACAAGAAGAAGGAAAAGGATTGAATAGAGGAACTCCCGAGCATTTGTTGATCTCATATGTGTCCATATCAATCAAACGAGTGACTCATTATTTCGATGAATCATTGCTTCAGACAGAAGAAGAAGATTCGGTAAACACTTACTCAAAATCTCACTTATCAAAGTCGTTGTGGAAGAATTGCCCACAATTATTTCTGAGGAATAGACCATGATATATCTAATCCATGCATAATATCATGAAAAATGGATACAAATTTTTGATTGCTACTTATACTTAGTATCGGCAATGGGTCTGAAAAATTATCTAAAAGGGTGAAATTTAGATATTTGCACCTTGTCTAAGTAAGGAACCATGGCATATATGTTTGGAACAGATTTCATTTTGAGAGATTTGGAAAAGCACTATCTCATTGAAAGGTTCTATACATCTGCCCTTTTTCTATGCATTTCTTTAGACAAAGACTCTGTTTTTTCCTCTTTTCGGATGGTAAATATTTCTCAGAACATGGAGTGTGAATCAAACCCATGTTTGAATTGAAACTGAGATACTAATGCAAGTTCTTCCCTTCTAAATCAAATAGATTCATATTTGAAAGAGGCTGACAATAAGTTCTTTCAAAATTGGCTATTTGTTCCTCTGTTAGAGGTGTTGCAGAAATGTCTACGATCGAATAAATAGCTCTACAAATGAATGGATTGGATTGAATTGGAAAATGGAAAGATTTGTACAATTTATACATTTCGTCACCACTTTGTGGAAAATCATTAGGTATGAATATGTCAGATACCTATGACTCGATTGGTGAAGTAGTCTCTCTCTCCAAAATTTTTTTTTTTTTACTGACGCACAAAGAAACTATTTTGTTGTGAATGAGCAAGATATTGAGGAATTTTCCATATGTAAGATCATAATTATGGATATAGGTCTTTTCCACATAAAAAGGGAATCTTTTGTTATAATAGAACAAGAAATGATGTGGATCATTCAAGAATCAAAGCTGATTTGCTTTATAAAAAGAAGATATCAATGAACTTCTATGAAATGGTTTCACGGTATTCAGCCAATCATCTCGATCATGGGATATCATTGAGAAATAGAAATCCGTGTTATCAAAGGATTTCCTGCGATTATTTCTAGTATGGAATAAGTCAATCATCCACTTTGGTATCTTTTTGAACAAAAATGGTAATATTGTTCCTCCATTGATCAAGAATTTTGGTCTTTGGGAAGTATCATGATCCTCCAGTAAGAAGGGTTTCATTTTATTCAAATGAACGATTTGAACGCCTATTGATTCTAACAACTGATTGCAGAGTTGATCATTTGGACCTTTCAATTCATAGATGTGGATCTCAGACCTATGAATGGGTATATCCCTGATACTCACAAAACAAAAAGGGAAGTGACTTGGACAAAAAGGGAAGTGACTTGGACAAAAAGGGAAGTGACTTGGACAAAAAGAGAAGTGACTTGAACAAAAAGAAATGAAGTGACTTAGACAAATCTTGTTTGTCGATAGCATCAGACCAATCAATCAAATATTGATTAATACATAATCAATCAAACACTACTTGAAAATTGTTCTTCTGTTCAGAAATTAAATGTTCCAAATGTTCCTAGAAATTCTTGCTCCCATTGGACCATTGGTATCTATATGCATCAGGATCCTAATTCATGGATCTCTCTGTTTGAGAAATAAGAGGATCAAACTATTTACTCTTTCAAATTCAATAAATGTTGGTTGATCATATATTTCACTATAGTTATATATATTTAGAGTATCATTTTCTATTTGATCCCTTTGAATTCCATATTGGAAGTTGCGATTGGATCTATTCATTAAAAAGAATCGATTCGATACATTTCTTATGTACCCATAGGTTCTATATTCGATTTGAATCTGATCTCGGATCAACCTATATTGATTGAATACCTCCATTATGTTGTTGCTAGCAAATACCAGTGTTTTTAGTTTTGGATCTTCCAAATCATTCCAGCAGTAGATCTAGACTGATTTTTTTCTGATAATTCGATAAAAAGATTCATTCTCTTCATAAAAAAGATTTCTTTTTTGATTTCAATTCATCTCTAGAGTTGGATACCTCATTCAAGATTTTTTTTGCATCCAATCCATAAAAATCAATAGAAAAGGCAAATCCCCTATGATACACCAGATCCAACTTGGTTATTGATAGAGTGAATAGATCTGTCATTTCTTGAAATCTTTCTTCCGATTCAAAATCATTGTGTAATGTGTATCCCCCTTTATTCCAGTTATGCAATAGATGTAATAAATCCAAAAATGGATTTTTGTTCAAGAATGAAATCTTATTGGAACTGTTGATATCTGGTTCATCCTTCAGAACCAGATCACATCCCGGATCTGATGAAATAGGATCAATTGAGATGGTATTTTGTAAATACGTAATTATCTTGAATATATCAACCATTTATTTATTTTCTTGATCTCCAGTGGACCTCTCAGTAGGATTCGAACCCATATGAAGTTCTGACCATCTGTCAGAGAAAAAAGAATGAATTAATCTTGTAGGATTCCCAAGTTCGATTTCTTTGGGAAGCAGATGATTATTCATCTACTTCTTACATTCTGTGAATAGCCGGGACATTGAGGAAGATCCAAAAAGGCATTTCGGGAATCAATCTGATTCTATCTTTGTTTGTTCCATTTGAAGAAAGGAAGGATCTCAAAGAATCGACCTCTCTTTTACTTGCTGAATCTCTATTTGATCGATCAATGTGTGATATTCTGAATTCGCATTTCTAATGGAATTGAAATGATCTCTGGATTGATCAGAAGATCCTTTCCATTGGCTAGAATCCATTACTTGAATGAAAATAGATATTGTGGAATCATATTGAATATTTGACAATACATTCTGTACCTTACTAAAAAACCAATCCTTGTTTACCAGCCACACATTGTCTAACCAAATCAAATTCTCTCTTGATACATTCCTCAAAAAATCCAATTCATGCTGATTCTTTCCCCAACTAACAAAGAGATCTTGGCGGAATTGCCACATATGAAATTGAGCACAATTTTGCAAAGAAATACCCCACTTGTTTCTCGAGAAGAGACAGGAAACATGGTCAATATCATTTGATTGAATAGTTGCCTCAGCTCTTTGTTGTTTGAAGAAACCCTCCCCATCAATTGGTCTTTCTTCATGAAAAGCAGACATGAGATAACAAATCAAGTCTTTCCCTAAGATTTCGAGTCCCAAATTCATAATGGAAAAGAACATTTACCTATTTATATAACAGATCAGATGGTAGGTCACAAATTGGGAGAATTCACCCCTACTCTAACTTTGATGAGACATATGAGAAATGATAATAAATTTCGTTGTTAATTTTTTCCTTTTTATTTTCTATTTTAGTAAAGTAGCAAAAGTAGTTATCATTCAATGGTAGGAGATAGTCTTATGATAAAGATAAAGAACTCGACTTCAAGAGGGGGAGCAATACCAAATCTCTCGCTCTGGAACAAGATATTTGATATTGCTCCTTCAACCATCCATATACATTAAGACAAAATTCTTATCCATTTGTAGATGGGGCTTCAATAGCGGCTAGGTCTAGAGGGAAGTTGTGAGCATTATGTTCATGCATTACTTCCATACCAAGATTAGCACGATTTATAATATCATCCCAAGTGTTATTGACACAGCCTTGACTATCAACTACAGATTGGTTGAAATTGAAAGCCATAGTACTAATACCCAAAGTAGTAAACTAAATACCTACTTCAGGCCAAGCAGCCAAGAAGAAATGTAAGGAACAAGAATTGTTGAAACTAGCATATTGGAAGATCAATTGACCAAAATAACCATGAGCAGCTACAATATTATAAGTTTCTTCCTCTTGACCAAATCTGTAACCTTCATTATCAAATTCATTTTCAGTGGTTTCCTTGATCAAACTAGAGGTTACCAAAGAACCATGCATAGCACTAAATAGGGAGCTGCCGAATACACCAGCTACACCTAACATGTGAAATGGATGCATAAGGATATTGTGTTCTACCTGGAATACAATCATAATATTTAAAGTACCAGAAATTCCTAAAGGCATACCATCAGAAAAACTTCCTTGCCCAATAGGGTAGATCAAGAAAACAGCAGTAGCAGTTGCAACAGGAGCTGAATATGCAACAGCAATCCAAGGACGCATACCCAGACGGAAACTAAGTTCCCACTCACGACCCATATAACAAGCTACACCAAGTAAGAAGTGTAGAACAATTAGCGCATAAGGACCATTATTGTATAACCACTCATTAATAGATGTCGCTTCCCATATCGGATAAAAATGCAAACTTATAGCTGTAGAAGTAGGAATAATGGCACTAGAGATAATATTGTTTCCATAAAGTAGAGACTCGAAGATAGGTTCACGAATACCATCAATATCTGCCGGAGGAGCAGCGATGAAGGTGATAATAAATATAGAAGTTGCAGTCAATAAGGTTGGGATCATCAAAAGACCAAACCACCCAATGTAAAGATAGTTTTCAGTGCTGGTTATCCAGTTGTAGAAATGACCCCATAGGCTTGTACTTTCGCGTCTCTCTAAAATTGTAGTCGTGATAAGATCTTGGTTTATTCTATTTTTGAGGACTCCCAAGCACACGTATTAACTCTAGTTATCTAAAATCTAGATATAGATAATACGAAGGCTTGTTATTTAAGAGTATAACATGCACTATATGTTAATATCAACCAATCTCCATACCGTAGATTTCTATTTATCTAACTAAATCGATAAGAACAATTTCTAAATCAAATAAATCAAATAATTTGAATTTTTGAATTCTAACAGAAAACTAGTCAGATGGAGTAGATAATTTTTCCTTCTTGTTGTAATAGATGAAAAAAACCTCTCCCCAAACTGTGCTTGCATTTTTCATTGCACATGACTTTCCCTATGTATACATATACAACTTAGACCCTAAAAAAATTTGGAATAGTAGGTTGATTCAACCACTACACTATTCCATGAGCATTTCAGAATGCAAATTCATAAATTTTCTTGATCAATTATCAAATTTCCATTTTATTTTCATAAATGGAATTTGCATTATATTACATAAGGTTAAGGTCTCATGATTAATCATGAAAAATCCCACAAGTCATTCCTACAGATAATATCCAAATACCAAATCCATCCTGTATGTAATTGAAAAGGGGCTTTTGATAAGATTAAAGAAAGAATTTGTTCTCCGTAAAGAATTCTTCCAATAATCCTGAACCTAATATTTGCAAAAAAGCATGTGCTGTACTTTTATGTTTACGAGCCAAAGTTCTAGCACATGAAAGCCGAAGTATATACTTTATTCGATACAAACTCTACTTGTTTGAGGATCCACTGTGGTAATGAGAAAGATTTCTACATATCCAACTAAATCAATGAATAATATCCAAATCTGATAAATCAGACTAGATTGGCTTACTAATAGGATGCCCAGATATAGTACAAAATTTTTCTTTAGACAACGATCGAATAAGAGGAATAACTGAAACCATAGTATCGAATTTCTTAGTAAGAATATCTATTAAAAATGCATTTTCTAGCATTTGATTCCTTACCACCAAAAGACTTATTAGTACACTTAAAAGATAACCTAGAAAATAGAAAGAATAATTTAATAATTAGTTTATATGAATCCTATGCGGTTGAGACCAAAATTGAAAATAATATTGTCAAAAATTGACAAAGTAAAATCTCCATTTCTTCATCATAAGATGAGTTCCCTTTGGAGCCAGAATTGCTTTTTCTTGATATCGAACATAATGCATGAAAGGATCGTTAAAGAACCACAAGGTCTTCTAAAAATGATAATTAGAACATGCTACTATAAAAAACTGTTCTATTTTTCCATAGAAATGTGTTCGCTCAAGAAAAGCCCAATAAGATGTTGATAGTAAATAAGAGGATTGTTTATGAAAAAAAACTAATATAAATTCACATTCAGAGACATAAGAATTATATAGGAATCGAAAAAATCTTTGATTTTCTTTTGAATTTGAAATTTAAATGATGTAAATAGATTTTTTTAGAGTAATGAAACTATTCCAATTATAATATTCGTGAAGAAAGCATCGCAATAAATGCAAAGAAGAAACATCTTGGGTCCAACATTGAAGGATATGAGCCAAGATTTTCAGATGGGTGGGATGGGGTATGAATATATTTGACACAAAATTAAAATGTGAAAATTTGTCCTCTAAAAAAGGAAATATTGAATGAATAGATCGAAAATTTTGTTGAAGGGAAGATCCTAATCGCAGCAAGAATGGAATTTCCATAATGACTACAAAACCTTCTAATATCATTTGGGAATAAAAAAAATTGTTGTGCCCAACACTTTGATTTTGGCTCAAATCATCAACTAAATAAATCAAATAATTTTGTTAATACATTCAAATAATTACTTGTTTCACAAGTACTAAACTAGATTTATTGTCATAATCCAAAATTTCTACAAAAATCAAACCATTTAAACCATGATCATAAGCAAGTGTATAAATATACTCCTGAGAGAGAAGCAAATATAGGAAGTGCCTTTGCCTAGATCCATCTTTTTCAAACTAGCCTTGTAATTCTTCCATTTTCATTTCTACTTGAATAGGAAACGAGGGGCATTTCTTGTGTTATAAAATTTTACATAGTGCAATACGGTTAGAACAAGATATATATTATGTATATAGTAATAGTAAGAAAATATATACCCGGAGACAGGGAGAGTCCAATCAACATATCTTTTTCTCTACTTTTCTATCTAATGGGTTTATGTTTTCATGTTCGTTAAAATTACAAGAGTGTAAAAATCCTTTATTTTTGCAACCTAATCGCTCTTTTGACTTTGGAATAAAGTCTCTTTATCAGTATATGATTTCTTCTACACATTTGTATCCAACCCATAATTCTACTATAATTAGAATAAAGAATAGCTAGGATTAAAAAAAATAAATAAAGAGAATCATTTACACGAGAATCCTTTCCCCCATCAAGTATTAATTAATTTTTAACATCTAATTAGATTAGATAATTAATTATTCAAATTAAGAATATAAGCTCGTTGCTTTTTGTTTTACTCGAATTGGGACCATAAGACTCTATCCATTTATCCACTAGACCTAAAGAATAAACCCAAAATTCCATTTTGATTTTTTTTAAAATTTAAATCCCAAATTTCTTATTTTTTTTATTACGACATGTTGTTTTCCCCATTCATTACCTTTCAGGATCAGTCATGGTCTTATAGACTCTACCAATAGTCTAGATGAATTTGGTGCTTCATCCAAATGTGTAAAAGATCATAATCGCACTTAAAAAGCCGAGTACTCTACCGTTGAGTTAGCAACCCGGATAACTATGCTATATAGATACGATCAAAATATAAAAAAAAAGGTCAATTGAATTGCAATGCACGATCTTTACAAAAACAAAACATTGAACTGAGAAAAAGAAGGATTTTTTAATAACCAATTATGAACTTATGAACGAACACCAAAATACTAAAATGGTGTATCCGCTTAAAAAACAACAAAAAAACTATTAATAGAGATGTAAAAATTGACATTTATTTTATTTTTTATTTTCATTAATGTTACTAAAATATGCCTTATCTTCCATAACTATAGAACAAATCCAACAACCCACCATTTGATTGAAGCGAAGGAAAAAACCAATCAACTCAATTTCAATATAAGGTGGATATAAACAGATTCATTTATCCATGATCGAATTATATTTGTTCAGTACATTATTGTCAATATGAATCGAATGTTGAGAAAACAAATTAAATTAGTAAGTAAATGAAATATCTCATTCACTAAAGAGACGCAAATTTGACCATATCCAATTGAATTATCAATGGTTTAATTGAAATTTTTAATTAGGAACGTAGATTGAGAATCTAGTTTTTCCATAGGTATGGAATAGAAAAGGTTTCACGTAAGGTCAGATTAAGTTCCTTATTCTTGCTTTCCTATGAAAAAGAAAATATTAATATATATAGGACTATTATCTTTTCTTTCGTATCCCTCATATACAATGAACCATTATTACCGAAGGTACTCATAAATGTTTAAGAAATCGCAGATACTTTTTACTTAATGGAGAAAAAGGGCTCTTGGCCATTGTTACTGAATATTAAAATAGAAGAATAAATATAATAACAATATATAATATCATATCACTGGCCTTGTTTGTTTATTTTATACATTTACTTTGGATTCCTGAATCTTCTCATCAACTCCATCACCAATTCCATATTCCATTTCCATAAAGTAAATGGAATATATAAATATATAAATGCCCTACTAGTCGATACACAACATTGATTTACAATTATTCATTTGAATAAGTCCAAATACAATTTCCCATTTTTTTTATTTTTAGTTTTTCTATCCCAGCTTTATAAACTTTAAGCTTAAGACCGGCGAGAAAATTAGTACCAAAAACTCCTTACTCTTTAATCTCCACACAAAATATATTTAATGTGAAATCAGTATACCCCATTTATTTATTTTGGGAGGATTTTGGTTTGGAAAGGACATAGAGAGATCTTTCTTTTCCATTTTGACTCAGAATGCATCGTGTGATAATTTTACATTTCCTAAATACTAAATATAGGGGTTTCTCTAAGTAATTAACTTAAACTTAAATAGTTATCTTCAATTTCAATCAATTTCAATATAAATATGAGTAATATGAGCATATAATATACTTTTTTTTTTCATTTGCATTTAAGACTTGATTATGTTTGTGAGAAACCAAATAGAAGAAAAAAAATATCATTCTCATAATTTTTCTTAGAAGTCAAGAACAATCTGATCTGGGGCGGAAGGATTCGAACCTCCGAGTAATAGGACCAAAACCTGTTGCCGTACCGCTTGGCCAAGCCCCATTTTGATTTTCGTTCAACACTACTAAATACTAATAATGTAATTATATTAGTTAATAGTCAATTCCAACTCAAATACATAGGATAGACATCGTTACTAAGATTCGACACATATGATATAGAATAAAAAGATTCATTGATCATTACATATAATTCAATTAAGATATTGTAGAAAAGTAGAATTACTTATTATTCTTTATTCTCATTTTGTTTTGGAATGGGAGAAAGATTTTTAATTTGGAAGAGTTGGTAGAAAAAAGCAATTATTTGATCTACTTTTTTTTATTTCACTTCTTAAAATTTAAAAAATAACTCAATCAAAATCAAATATCAAAATATATCATCTGCAAGAACAAAATGTTTGTTATGCTTAATATCTTTGGTTTAATTTGTATCTATCTTTATTCTATCTTTTATTTGAGTAGTTTTTTCTTTGCCAAATTACCTGAGGCTTATGCCCTTTTGAATCCAATCGTAGACGTTATGCCCATCATACCTGTACTATTTTTTCTTTTAGCCTTTGTTTGGCAAGCTGCTGTAAGTTTTAAATAATATCTTTAATACTCTCCTAAATTCTAAATTCCTGATTCATTCAAAAAAAATATTTGAAAAATGGATAGGATCTGATTGCCTTATATTTTTTATTATTTTATTACTAAAAAAATAACTAATCTATTCCCCTTTCAAAAAAAGAAAATGATCTTATTTTGGAGATTGTGTGATGCTTACTCTCAAACTCTTCGTTTGCATAGTGGTGATATCCTTTGTTTCATTCTTCGTATTTGGATTCTTATCTAATGATCTAGGGCATAATCTTGGGCATGAGAAATGAAAAAAAAAATCGAAGGATCAAGATTTTTTGGAATTCAAAACTCTCAAGATATCAAAAAGAAGGAGCGGGGAGAGAGGGATTCGAACCCTCGGTACGAATAACTTGTACAACAGATTAGCAATCCATCGCTTTAGTCCACTCTGCCATCTCTCCCAATTCAAATCAAAACTGCAAATTTTTTATGTGATATGTGAAGTAAAAGTTGATTAAAACTCTAGTTTTAAGGATTCAAGGATTCTATGATATAGAAAAAATGTACAATATCCACAAGCAATTAAATTTCAATAATGATTTGAAATAGATATTCCTATTCCCATAGAAAGAATACCTTACTTCTTTGAAGAGGTACGAAAGTGTATTCCCCTAGCTTGGTTAAATACTAGCTGGGCCGGTACTTCTTTTAATTCAATCAATCATTCATAGATCAATTAATTTCATTTAATTTATAAAAAAAATTTAATTTTATTTATATAAACAAAAACATAAAACATATTAATTATATGTTGTTTTTATAATTAAACAATATCTCAATAATATTAATATAATATCTCAAAATTTTAAATTCTAATATATATAAATGTTAATATATATAACAATATCTCAAAACACACATATTTCGAATAGAAATATAATTAATTGAACCCCCCCAAAAAAGCCAAACTTTATTTTATTTATTTAAATTTAAAATAAATTTTAGATCCGATTTAACCGAATTCATAAGATCTAATAGTTGAGAAGCAAAAAAAAAAAAGAACCATATATGCAGAATTCATCATTTTTATGGTCCAGCTTCAATGACTTCTTCGGGTCAGGGCTGCCAGTCCAATAATAACTTACTAGCAAAGAAAAAGTATAACCCCTTCTTTTTGGTATTTAAATAAGCTTTCTGCTATCACCAGCTTTTTTTCGAATCCCTAGTCAGTGTACGTGTAAACACTAGAATTTTCACGATTCTGATGCAATTTTATTTTGATTGCTTCTCACATTTTTTATTTTGTCTTTGACAAATGGTTATTTATATATCATAATATATATATGGTAGCAGGTATAGTTTAGTGGTAAAAGTGTGATTCGTTCTATTAACCCCTTAAATAATTAAAGGGTCTTTCAGTATTTTTATTCAAAATAAAAACTACAAAACTTTATTTTGAAAATTTAAAAGGCTTAATCCTTTACCTCTCAATGCCTTATTTGAGGAAATATATACATTCTTAGGATTTGTATCCAAAATTCCATAAAAAATGGATTATGGAGTTGCGAAGCATAATTTTTTTAATTTTGAATTGGATCAACTCTTCCAATTGAATAAGTATGAATATAAGTATGACTAAAAGATCTATGGATAAAGATCCAAAAGTTTATTTCCAATCGTAACTAGATCTTCAATTTTTTTGTTGTAAAAGGAAAATTGAAGCTAATTAGCCAGAGAATGAGGGTTTTGGTTTACTAGGGAACAAAGTAACTAGACTAGACAGATTTGGTATAATCTCCCTACTCTAGATCTAGAAGGATCATCTAGAAAGCGAGTATTCTTGGATGGATTCAGACAGACAAGCTGACATAGATGTTATGGATCTAATTTTATTAGGACTTCCTTCATACATTGAAATTTTTTATTTCTATTTTTCATTTAAGATCTTAGATCTGGAAATACATCAATTTTCCATAAAGGATCCGAATGAAACCAAAATTTCATGTTTGGTTTTGAATTAGAGATGTTAAAAATGATCAACCAAAGTCGACTATAACTCCTAGCCTTCCAAGCTAACGATGCAGGTTCGATTCCTACTGCCCACTCCATATTTCTTATACATATACATACATCATAAAATGGAATATGCATCCTTTTTTGTTTTTAGGGAATAAAAATTCATTTATTTATGTGTAATCAGATTTCATCCGAACAAAAAGTGAAGACTGTGAAAGAAGAAAATGGGAATGAAAAAGTGTCCATTGTCTAATGGATAGGACAGAGGTCTTCTAAACCTTTGGTATAGGTTCAAATCCTATTGGACGCGATTTCTTTTTTTTCAACTATTCTTTTTTTTTAATGGCCATGTCAAGAAACCCATTTCTTTTCTAATGATTCAGATCAAATATATATATATATTTCTCAACAATTAGTCTTGTACTAAGACTAAGAATGAAAAATTTATGTTTGTTCTTGAAGTAGAAGAACTCAATTTGTTCTTGAACAGTTCCCTTCAAAAGGATTTCTGCTTCTTCAGTGAATGTCTTGGTAGAAGATATAATTTCTTGGAATTTAGGTTTATTCTTTTTTAAGTAAGTACGTAACTGAACAAGAAATTTCTTTACCTACCCAATTTCTAACGGATCAAGATATCCATTCACCTTAGTATAAATAGTAGCTATTTGTTCTTCTACCACAAGAGGATCTGATTGAGATTGTTTGAGCAACTCACATAATCGTTGACCTCTTGCCAATTGATTCTGAGTAGCTTTATTGAGATCAGAAGTGAATTGTGCAAAGGCTTCTAATTCTGCGAATTGAGCAACTTCCAATTTTGATTTGCTGGCTACTTGTTTCATAGCTTTTAATTTGAGCCGCAGATCCCACTCTGGAAACAGAAATACCCACATTAATAGCAGGTCGGATTCCAGCATTGAATAGATCGGCGGATAAAAATATTTGTCCATCTGTAATGGAAATTACATTAGTGGGGATATAAGCTGAAACTTCCCCAGATTGAGTCTCAACTATTGGTAAAGCGGTCATACTTCCTTCACCTAAACGAGAACTTGATTTACAGCTCTTTCCAAAAGGCGTGAATGCAAATAAAAAACATCTCCCGGATAAGCTTCACGACCAGGGGGTCTTCTTAATAGAAGAGACATTTGGCGATAAGCTTGTGCTTGTTTGGAGAGATCATCATAAATTATTAAAGTATGTTGTTCACGATGCATAAAATATTCAGCTAGAGCCGCTCTATATAAGGTGTGAGATATTATAATGTAGCAGGTGAATCCACTATTTCGGCTCCTGAAAGGTAGTCACTACCTGAACCACAGAAGATGCTTTTTGACCAATAGCTACATAAACACATATTACATTTTGCCCCTTTTGGTTGAGAATAGTATTTGTGGCTACTGCCATTTTGTTGGTTTGCCTGTCCCCAATAATTAATTCTCATTGACTGCATCCTATAGGGATCATGGAATCAATAGCAATAAGTCCCGTTTGAAGAGGCTCATATATGGAGCATCTTGAAATAATACCTGGGGCAGGAGATTCAATTAAGTGAGATTCGGAAGTTGAAATTTGCCCCCTCCCATCAATAGGTTTAGCCAGAGCATTTATAACACTACCCAAATAAGCCTCATTGATAAGTATCTGGGCAATTTTTCCTGTTGCTTTTACAGAACTTCCCTCTTGTATCATCAAACCATCGCCCATTAATACAACGCCAACATTATTGGATTCCAAATTTAGAGCAATGCCTATTGTACCCTCTTCAAATTCTACTAATTCACCTACCATGACTTCATCAAGACCATGAATACGAGCAATACAGTCGCCTACTTGAAGTACGATACTGGTATTCACAATCTTTACTTCTCTATTATATTGTTTGATACGTTCACGGATAATATTACTAATTTCATTGGCTCGAAGGGTTACCATTAGTGTCTCTTTATTCTTTTTTGGAAGCAAAAAAAAAAAAATACCTAAAGTTTCAACTAAAGCAAAAGTAGAAAGATTAATCGGTTATTTCTTCCATCGCTGCGAGGATATGAATATTAGCACTGATGATACGGAAATGTAAATTACTATTCAAATAACTATTTAGAGTTCCTAGAGTTCCGTGTAAGGCTTGCTGGAAAACTCGTTGTCATACCTGATTAATCGCTCTTTGTTGTTCAAAAAGAAGGGTTTCCTTTTTGTAATTTTCTAGTGGTTCCAAACTATCACAAGTAGCATTAATCAAATTTACTTTTTCTCATTCTATCTCAGAGTATCCATTAATTCGATACTCATCAATTTCCATTTCCACTTTCCGTAAGCAAGTTCAGGCTTTTTCAAGCTGCTCAATTGCCCCTTTATGCAATTCTTCCGAATTTTGAATAGTACTCAAGATCCTCATTTTTTGATTATCTAATAAATCATTTAATGAAAGTAGATTATCTTACTATATAATATAATTTTACGACTTCCATGATCTCTTCATGAACCAAACATGAATCTTTTGGTTCATTTGGCTCTCACACTCAATTATTTATTTTATAGACATATAGACATTTCCATATCATTTAATGTAATGAGCCTACCCCATCTTTTCTTTATCAAAATTGATACAAGACCATAATGCTCTATTCTAGTAGAAGGACTCCTCCGACTGAACAAAAATCTATAATTTCAGCAAAGTTGTTTCTTTATTTAATTTGTTCTTTATTAAATTTCAAATATAAATATATATCTATAATAGGTATTTCATTTTAATATCTTTGAAATAAATATTATTTGTTATTTGAAATTGAAATATTTTATTTTAATATATTTGAAATAAATATTATTTGTTATTCGAAATTGAAATATTTTATTTTAATATAATTTAAATTTGTTTTTGCCCATTCTGCAAATCCAAAAAATTCTTCCTTTTTTTATACATAGGTCATCGATAATCACAAAATGCTATGGTTCTTACATATATTATATTATATTTTTTCTGAATGGAATTTATTCATAAGTAATTTGTTGAGATTGTCCACCTTTCTTTCTTATTTTTATTATATTTATAAATACAATAAAAAATAAGAAATAGAAATCTATTATATTAAAGTACTGCCGGTTGGATCCAACATATTTTTGAAATAGACAACTCGCACACACTCCCTTTCCAAAAAAAATCAATACACCAAGCACTATACTTAGATTTATTAGATTTGTTGCTAAAATATTGGTATTAAACCCAAAACTTTCAGCAAATGGCCAGTGTTTAAAAGAAACAAAAGAATAGGTTACATTTTTCATATGCTTCATATAATATAGATAGGACTAAGAAAGAACCAGAATTCTTTTTCTATCATCTCACTTGTCATTTTTTTTAATCGATTTCTTTCTTCTTTTTTTTTATTTTTCTATTTTCCATTTTCATTATTTTCTTATTTTTTAGTGAAATTTCCAATTCCAAATAAAGTAGTATTATTGTCTTAGGTTTCATGTCAATCATGAAATATCTTTTTTTTTCTATTTTCCATTTTCATTAATTTTTTTCTTATTTTTTAGTGAAATTTCGAATTCCGAATAAAGTAGCATTATTATCTTAGGTTTCATGTCAATTATGAAATATCTCTGTTGTTCTTTGCTGAAAGGCTCTCTAAAAGTGAAAGTTTCTGATGTATTAAGGATGAGAAGAAAGAAAGCGAATAGATCCGCAAATTCCCCATCTTCAAATGAATCCTACCTAGGGTAGGGGTATTATCTCAAGAAAAATAGAAAATTCTAGAAATAATTTTCTATTCTTTGAGTAAAGTCTTGCTATAATTTGAAGAAACAAAGGGCAAGTTTGAGTTAATGAAAATAATGAGAAAGGTACTTTTTCCCATTTATAGGATTACATTAAATAAAAGGATTCACAAATAAAAGCGCAAATGCCACGCCCAGTCCATAAATTGTTAAAGCTTCCATAAAAGCTAGACTAAGAAATAAAGTACCTCGTATTTTACTCTCTGCTTCTGGTTGCCTCGCAATACCATCTACGGCTTGGCCTGCAGTAGTACCTTGACCAACTCCAGGTCCAATAGAAGTAAGGCCTATAGCCAATCTAGCAGCAATAACGGAAGTGGCAGAAATCAATGGATTCATGGTAAGTTCCTCGCACCAAAAAAAAAAAAGAAATGGTTAATAATACAATCAACCAATGAATTATTGCATTTTTTCACTAAGATCCATCGTTGGGTCGAAGTAACTAAAAATTCCAAATTGTAATAAAAATATTGCCGAATCAACTGAATTATCAGAACTATTTCCATATCTTGTTTTTTTAGTTTCTACCCGCGATAGGTTTTTTTGTAAATCCATATGATGCATACAGCTCTAGTTATTGCACTTTTTTCTTTGGAACCATTCTTTCATCAATTCTTCATTTTCTACTCTATTCTATTCCTGAGTTCATCTATTTTTTCATTCAATCCACGCATAGTCACAAACGAAAGAGAAGAAAATTGTATTGGAATACATCTCTATATAAATAGAGGGGACTATAAATTGTATATAAAATATATTATATAGAGATAAATAATATATAGGAATAATCCCCTATAATATAATGAATATCTAATATCAAATATACCTTTCTTTCATCTATAACGTAACTTGACCTACCATGATTATGGGTCATATATACTATACAATACTATAAATACATATTTGTATCTATTATGTTCCCCAACCGAGTGGATTCTCTTGAACCATACATGAATTGAAATAAGCTAAAAAAAGAGGCTATTTTGTTTGAAGACTAGTTAATGATGACCCTCCATGGATTCGCCTATATAAGCCACGACTAAGGTTGCAAAAATAAGAGCTTGAATACCACTTGTAAATAATCCAAGAATCATGGCAGGTATAAGAATTAATAAAGGTACTAAAGAAACCAGAACAACAACTACTAATTCAGCAGCCAATATATTCCCGAAAAGTCAAAAACTAAGAGATAAAGATTGTGTGAAATCTTCTAGGATATTTATTGGTAAAAGGATTGGGGTTGGTTGAATGTATTTTCTGAAATAGCTCATCCCTTTTATTGTAAGACCTGCATAAAAATATGCCACTGATGTGGGTAAAGCTAAAGCAACAGTACTATTTATATCATTCGTGGGGGCAGCTAACTCCCCATGAGGTAACTATATGACTTTCCAAGGTAAAAGAGCACCTGACCAGTTAGAAACAAAAATAAATAGGAACATAGTTCCAATAAAGGGAACCCAAGGACCATATTCTTCTCTGATTTGGGTTTTGCTTAAGTCTTGAATAAATTTAAGAATATATTCGAAGAAATTCTAATCGTCAGTTGGAATGGTTTATGGATTCCAAACATTTATGATGACTGAACATAATAAGACAACAATTATGACCCAAGAAGTGATAAGTACTTGGGCATGGATTTGCAAACCCCCTATTTGCCAATAGAAATGTTGGCCTACTTCTACACCTCATATATCATAAAACCCTTTAATTGTTTTAATGGAACATGCTATAACATTCATATTGTCCTCTGACAGAAATCGAACTTATAAAAAAAGGAATTATTTTGATTCAACCATCTATTTCTGATTTCACCCATTTTAATCCATATATTTCTATTTACAGGCAATCACATAAGATCAATATCCCTAGTACTTTACTTATTTATCTCTTTTGAAAAATTTAGGTAATAGTAACTGATCCAATAAATCTATGGAACTCCCAAATCAAATAATTAATAATTAACCAATATTTTTTTATTTTGAATAATAATCAAGGATTTCCTATATAGCTAGAATGACCCTCACAAATTGTGAATACTAATTTGTTGAGAATTAATTGGATTGAAGCTATAGCGTCATCATTGGTTGGGATCGAAATATCTGCGAGATCTGGGTTACTATTTGTATCCATTAAATAAATTTTCAGAATACCTAAAATGACACATTCTTGAAGAGCCATATATTCTTCTTGCTGATCAAGGATGATTACAATATTGGGCAACCCCATCATATACTTGATACCACCCAGATACGTTTGCAAGGTAACTAATTTTCTCTTCAACATTGCTGCATCTCTTTTTGTTTTTGGGAGACAGTTGAGTTTGCCCATCTTTTGGTCTACTTTTAAGCCTCTGAACTTATGAAGTCTCATTTCCATTGTAGACCAATTCGTTAACATACCACTGAGTCATTTTTTATTAACATAATGACATCGAGCCCTTATTGCAGCCGATGCTACTGAATTTGTTGCTTTATTTTTGGTACCAATGATTAAAAAGCTTTTTCCTCTACTTGCTGCATCAAAAACTAAATCATAGGCTTCTGATAAAAAACAAGTAGTTCTAGTAAGATTTGTAATATGAATACCTTTACGCTTTGCAGAGATATAAGAGGCCATTCTAGGATTCCATTTCCTAGTACCATGACCAAAATGAACCCCCGCTTCCATCATCTCTGGCAAATTGATGTTCCAATATCTTCTTGGCATTTTCCCCCAATTCCCTTTTTATTTTTATTTTTTACAAAGAGACGAGATACCCTAAAAAAAGAAATAATAATAATTGTTCCAAGCGAACCTTATACCGAGGATTGACCGTCAATACAATACGCGGTCCGAACCATTAATTTCTTTTAATTACTTTTTTTTTATTACCAAATCAATAGACCAGAGATAAATTAAAGGAGAAAAAAGTGAATCTCCTCTTAGGAATCATTAAATCCTGTAAATTATTGTTCTAATGTCTCATGTAAATTGTTTGGGAGGCAAGAACAAAATAATTCTTTGTGGTGTAATAAAATATCTCCCATTTCTAATGAGAATAGATTATTCTTTTTGATTTCCAACTGAATATTTTTGTCTTGTCTTGAACAGTGCACTAATATTTTAAATCCAGTACCAATAGGTATAATCCCCCTCAGAACAACATTCTCTTTCAGGCCTTTCAACCAATCAATACGATTTCATAAAGCAGCTTTTGCTAAAACCAGAGCAGTTTCTTGAAAACTCACTTCGGATATGAAACTTTGGGTATTCAGAGATGCCTTCGTTATTCCCAATAAGATTGCCCAATAACAAATTGCTTCGTCCAAAGCACGTCCTGCACATTTCGCTCACAATAATCCGATGAATTCTCTAGGTGAAAAAATATTAGACATTCCATCTTCTGAAACCAACACTTTTGTTGTTACTTGATGTACAATAATTTCTATATGTCTATTATGGATCTGTACCCCCTGGGATCAATAACCCTTTTGAATCCTATTAAGCAAAGAGATACAACTTTGAGCTATGGTTAGCTCAGCCCCAATCAAGAATCCCATGGTCTTTCGAGAATTCTTGGTGTACATTTGTTCCAACTCCCAACTCTCTTTTTCAATTTCATTGATATGGAATCAACCGAATGCACTTCTAAGGCTTGTTCCACTTTTGGAAGACCCTGTGTTATGTCACCAGATCTTGATTTTTCATAGTTAAATATAACTAATATATCTCCTTCATAAAGGATTTTCCCATAATGTCCATGAACAGTTGCTCCTAGAATGGCCAAATAGGCCTTAGCTGATCTTATAACTAAGGCATCAATGTGAACAATTAGAATTTGACCATATTTTATTATGTGTGGTCCGTATTTGGATAGACATACATTTTCACAAAAAAATTGTCCAAGGCTAATTATTGTAGATGTCTCTTCACAATAATTGCAATGGAGAAAGCACCAATTCAAAGGGAATGGATTCAAGAGGGTATTATTGCATGGATCAAGACTATAAATCCTCCTATTTTCATCTATTAAACAGTATTGAAGTACTTCAAGTACTTGGAAAGTCTGTTTAAAATGAAAATTCTCAAGTAGCAAAAATTTCTTTAACAAAATCTGATTATGAGTTATTAAATGGTAAGACGAATAAAAATTTGCTATTTTAGGTACAATAGTACCTAAGGAACCTAGAAAATCCATAATTGGAATTATGGCATCCGATTCTTTAGTTACATTGTTATATTTCAAACCGTTGAATGGACCAATTTGAGAACAATTGGATGATGACATAATTAGTAAAGATTGACATTCCTTATTTCGATTTAACAAGGTACCCATACCGATAGTTCCTTGATGTTGGGTAAGTAATCGAATCTTTGCCTTGGAAGAAAAAGGATTGATATTGGTGCAATTTAATCCATTATCGGGAATCAACCCCGAACCCACCGTATCATTCCTTTTTCTGGTATATGAAATAGTGGACTTGATTAAGTCAATTCTTATGAAATCGCGGATCAGATCATTTGCCCTTACCTTAACAAAGGACGCATAAACCTCTTCTTTGGAACTATTTTGTTCTTGGTCCCAATTTAATACTAAGAAGTCATAGCTAATTGAATACTTGTGTGAGAAATTCTCCGAATTGACTTGCCATTTCCATAAAGGATATAATTTACAACCCTAAGTTGGACATTATTCTTTTCCTCTAAGAGGTCCTGAGGGAAAATTGTTGATAAATTTATCCCATCAGCTATTTCATATGTGACTACAGGCCGAACTGAAACAAAATACTTTTTCTTAGTGGGTCTGATTTATTGAACATAGATCCAATTTTTCCATTTTTTTTGGATTCCTTAAAATTTTTCTTTCCCTTTCTTGGTGGTATCAAAATGGCACTGTACTTGGATATCTTATCTGTCTCTCCAAGAAAATGGATATTTCCAGAAAAGATTTTCAGTTCAATACTTTTTTTTCTCTCCACCAATACTAATCCACGTATTCAACTTCTTGTATTTAAGGCGAGTTGTGTATCTACTCCAATGAGACTATTGTTCCGGACCATTATCGACGAAGATCCAGGAAAGATATGCACTTCTTTGGGAATGAAAAAAAACCGATCTATTTTGATTTGTATTTTGTATTTTGGACTAAATTCTTTGGTTCCTTGGTACTCAATCAAATCCTCTTTTTTACAATTGAATCTACCTCTACAGTCCCATATTTAGTAATTCCGGAACTGCTTCTTCTATATATTGAATCATCGAAATAAGCAATAATACTATTTCTACATAAAATACCATTTATGGGTATTTCAATCAAAATACCAAAACAGGGTATTAGTTCTTTCTCTTGGTCTTGATCATATTGTAATGGGATGATGAATCTATTTCTTTGTCTTTTCGCCAAGAAATCTGAATTCTCTTGAAGAATAAAAGGATATATGAAATTCTAATAACCCTTGGATATGATTCGATCGAGTATTGAATGTTCAAGAATTTCTTTTGTTTTTTTTACCAGAAGTATCCAACAATTTATGCCTTACTCAATAATTAGTTATTGGCAAATCAGAAATATATTTTTCTTCAACAAAAAAAGAATGACAATTCATTTGATCTTGATCCTTGTGGAGTGAAAAGACACTATACTGGATCTACATAGACCTCCTGCTACTATCCATAAATGACTTATTTTTGGTAATAAATGAACATTACCCATATGGGTATTCGGGTGCATGGTAGACATGGGTACTCCAGTGCATTTCTCCCTTTGATTTAGAATAAATATGTTGTTAGACCCTCTCTTTAAATGAAAAGTGGATGCCCCAGCATGAATCTCAGCAATCACTTGTTCTGATTCCACATATTGACCATTTTGAACTAAAATCAAGCCTTTTGGTGGAATATTAACATTATGTATAATATCCCAACCCTTAATAGTTACATACACATCTATAGAACATAAAAAAGCATGATGTCCATGATAGGTACGTGTGGGATGAACCAAATCCTCATTGAATTTGCTTTTTCCACTAGAAGAAACTCACACATGTTCAGCCGTACTGCCTGTAAATACTCCACCGGTATGAAATGTTCTTAATGTTAGTTGAGTCCCTGGTTCCCCAATTGATTGACCCGCAATAATACCTACGGCTTCTCCCAATTCAACCAGATCGCCATGAGTGGGACTCTGACCATAACATAATTGACAGATCCAAGATGTACTTTTACAAGTAAAAGGGGTTTGAATATATATCGGTCATCCTCGGAAAATTATCAAGCAATTGACAAGTCCAATCCCAACCTCTTGATATCAAATGGCAATGCATCATGGACCCATATATATATCGTCTTCTAATACATGACCAATTAGTGTTTGGGCAAAAAATTTTTCCATCATCCTCCCTTTTCGAGGACTCATGAAAATACTTCAGATAGTAAAACAATCTATTCTACGTACAATAATGTGTTGAACTACTTCAACAAGTCTACGTGTGAGGTATCCAGCATCTGATGTTCACACAATGGTATCTACAATGCCTTTGCAGGCTCCGTAGCAAGAAATTATATATTCTGTCAAAGAAAGTCCCTCATGTAGATTGCTTGAATGGGTAAATCAATCATTTGTCCTTGAGGATCTGACATTAATCCTCTCATACCCACCAATTGGTGTACCTGAGATACATTTCCTCGAGCTCCTAAAAATGACATTAAATGGACTGGATTAGAAGGATCAGTCATCTGAAAATTAGGATTCATTTCTTGTCTCAAATATTCACTTGTAGCATACCATATCTCAATGGATTGATGTAATTTTTCTACCGCGTGTACGTTCGTATAATGATAGTATTTGTCCAAAAGAAAACTTTGTTGTTTAGTGTCTTGGACTAACCATTCCTTAGAAGGTATTATTAAAGATCATCAATTCCTAATGAAATAGACATAGCAGTGGCTTGCTGAAAACCTAGAGTCTTCGATTGATCCAAGATATGTGATGTATATGGCATTCTGAAATGATCTATTAATATGCTAATAAGTTGTTTCATAGCAGTTCCATCTATCACTTTATTGTGAAAGACTATATTAGCCCGTTCTGTCATAAATACCCCCATATTATGCTTAATAGGATTCCACAATGGACCTAAGTCAATGATTTGAAAACTTCCTTCCTTTAATCTTAATTCACATAGAAATTCGGGAATTCTGATACCAACGAAATTGGAGAGAACCAAATTCCTAGACACAAATATCGACTAATCTAATTTCTTAGTTTAGATAGCATATGAGTATGCCTAAGAAAAGCCCTATATAGCTTCTTCCATTTCTCGATAAAAGCAAATATGACCAATGGTGGTTCAAATGTATATACAATGAATTTCTTTTTTTACACTTCTTATGATCAGATAGTCCCAAAGATTCATATTGAATTTTGATAGGAACTTCTCTTGAGCCAATGACACGTTGATCTAGTCACCACCGGAGCCACAAAGGACTATCTAAATCTATTCATTTTTTCCGATAAGCTCCAAGTGCATCATAGGAACTATAACAATACATCACTTTCATATACTTATACTTATTCTTATTATTGTTAACTATTTTGTTTTGAGAATTTCTACAATTATAGGTATTATACCTATTTCCACAAATACCTCAACGATTCCCAATCGTTAATACATAGAGTCCAATAATCATATCTTGAGTTGGTACGGAAATGGGATCTCCAATAGCTGGATACAAGAGATTCATATGAGAAAACATAAGTAAACGAGCCTCCGCTTGAGCTTCCAAAGATAAAGGTACATGAATAGCCATTTGATCCCCATCAAACTCTACATTGAGGCCTCTACAAACTAATGGGTGTAAACAAATAGCATGCTCCTCCACTAAAATGGGTTGGAAGGCTTGTATACTCAATCTATGCAAGGTCAATGCTCTATTCAACAATATAGGATGTCCCCGCATAACTTCTTGAAGTATTTCCCATACAATGGGTTCTTTTTCCTGAATTTGACTTTTAGCGAACCCTATGTTAGAAGCAACATGTTTTCTAATTAAATCATGAATTACAAATGTTTGGAAAAGCTCTATCACTAGTTCGCGAGGTAATCCACATTGATGTAATGAAAGCAAAGGATCCACGATAATGACATAATGCCCCGAATAATCAACCCATTTGCCAAGCAGTCTCACAAAATCTTCCCTCTTTGCTTTCAATTACATCAGAAAATGACTTGTAAACTTTATTATGACCATCTTTCATCGGTTGTCCACAGATCCCATTATCAAGAAGTGTACCTACTGCTTCTTGTACCAATTTCTCCTGACACATTACTAATTCACCTGGCGTAGATCTACTTGTTGCTAATAGATTGGTAAGAGTATTGTTCCAATAGATAACTCTTCTATATAGTTCATTAATATCTGAACTCATTAGTTTACCTCCATCTATCTGAATGATTGGTCTTAATTCGGGAGGAAGAACTGGTAATAGGCGCAAAATCATCCATTTTGGTTCTACATTTGTTCCAATAAAATGTTTAGCTAATTCCATGTGTTTAACCAAAAAAATCCTTTCTTCTTCGAATTTTCTATCTTCCCATTCATTTCCAGTTCCAATTGCCTCCTCTCTCCTAATTCCTTTCATTCTACAAATGAATTATCTATAATAATTTGCAAATCCAAATATGCTAATTATTCTTTGATAGCACTTGCTCCCATCATGATTTCTCGATTTCGAAATGTCTCACAGCTTTGGGTAGTAAAAAAATGTGGAATGCTATATTTCAAGGATTGGATTTCATATTTGAATGAACCTCATAACCGGAAGATAGTTGGTTTTTTAGATATGGGCCTAGAAAAAGAAAAATTGAGATAGGTTTCTATAGGATTGGATTCCTCCCTTAAAAATCAGACGTGAAGGTTTCCTCTCATCCCGCTCAAGTAGTTATAGCAAATAAAGAAAAAGAAAGAGGGGTGAAATTTTGTTCAATAAAACCCTACAAAGGCTAAAGGCTACTCCTTACTCAAGTTCCCAGCGAGGACTAATATTTCATTAATTCAGTCTTGTTTTGACTTTCTGAATTACTTAAATTCAATTTACAGTTCATTTACGGCAAAAAAGGAAATGTGAAATTATTAGTAGTCTACTTTCCTTCAAATGCTGAATCCACTTAAACTTTTAAAGTTAATACTTTGGGACTCATAAGGGATTTACTTGTCTATATATCATCCCATTCAATCTTTTAGGTCCCTACTCACCTCAATGGTGCTTATACCATTAAGTCCCTTGAAGTGTATATGTGATAGATAAACTTCTGTAACCATGCCATAGTTACTTGCTTGAACAAAATCTCTTTTTCTAAAAGAAATGGAATGGTTAATTCCATGAAAAGTATTTTTTCAACGAGGTAAAATTAGTAATTCCATTCCTATTTATCTATTAGGGAATCGACCATGGATCAATTCCCTTTTTTAGGAAGTATTGAATACATGCAACATTCTGAGCTTCATGTTAGTCCTTCCAAGATACATGTCACAACAGGGACATCCCAATCAGATTGAATGGGATGACAATTTCTCAGTTTGAATCTGTAAAATGCAAATTTCAATCAAATAACACATCATAATATACTATGCCTTCTAATTCCTTAAGGGATTTATCTAAAAGATTTGCGATATAACTAGGAAGATGTTTCAAATACCACACGAGTCATTAGACATGCGAGTTTGATGTATCCCATTTGATATCTTCATATCCAAGAATCAACAAACTCCACCCCACATTGTTCACAGAACTTCGGGTCTTCTTTTTCAACCATGATCACTTGATAATTTCCACAAGCACAAATTCCACTTTTTATAGGTCCACAGATTCTTTCACAAAACAATCCATCTTTTTCCGGTTTATTGGTTTTGTAATGAAAAGGTATAGGGTTTTGTCACCTCCCCAACCATCTCTCCATTAAGTAGGATTTTGTTGGCCCAAGCCTTTATTTGTTGGGGAGAAACTGGTCCAATTCGAAGTTGTTGATGTTTATACTGGTCAATCATAGAATAGAAATTCAGATTCATTTAGATCAAGCTTCCTTCTTATTAATCTGAAAGTTCTTCTCAGATACAAGGAAATGATTTAGTTCTAGAGACAAAGATCATAATTCTCGAATGAGCAATTGAAAAGAATCTGAAGCATCCTCGGGGTTAGGTATTGCTCCTCCAATAATTGTAGTACAAGTACCTCTTGATGAGCTCTGATATGATTAGATTTATAAGTAAGCATCTTTTGTAAAATATGAGCAACAGCAAATCCCTCTAGAGGCCAAACTTCCATTTCTCCTACTCGTTGTCCCCCTTGCTTGGCCCTTCCTCTAAGGGGTTGTTGTGTAACAAGTGCGTAATGTCCGCTGGAATGTCCATGGATTTTGTCATCAACTTGATGGATTAATTTCAGGATATCGGGTTTTCCTATTAGAACAGGTTGTTCAAAAGGATATCCTATTTTTCCATCAAATATTCTGCTTTTTCCCGGATACTCGGGGTCAAATACCTATGGATTTTTTGTTTGCTTACTGGCTGAATATAATTCAGAAAAGACTAGTTTTCTCAAAGCCTCTTGCTCATATCTCTCATCAAAAGGTGTTATTCTAAAATGTCTCTTTAGGAGGTCCCTCGCTAACCCGAGCGAACATTCAAATATCTGTCGCACATTCATTCATGAAGGTGCTCCTAATGGGTTGAAAGTCATATCAATGGGCGTTCAATCTTGCAAATAGGGCATATCTTGTCTAGGCAAAATTTTGGAAATGATACCTTTATTCCCATGTCTTCCAGCTACTTTATCATCTACTTTGATTTCACATTTTTGTAAAATAGATATATGAATCATCTCTGGATTATAACTAGAATGACCCTTTTTCTGAATCCATCTCAAATCAATAACTTGACCCCTTCCACCTATAGGTAGTTTTAGAGAAGTTTCTTTTGTAATGGATACCTGAATGCCAAGTATGGCTCGTAATAATCTACCTCCAGGGGCATACAATGATTCGTTCACTGCCCGAGGCATTAATTTACCTACTAAAATATCACCTATTTCTATCCACGATCCAAGCATCACAATTCCATTTCTGTCTAAATTGCAGAGTAAATGAGCCTCTAAATGTGGTATTTCCTTAGTGATTCTTTCAGGGTCTTGACTTGTCACATGAGTCTGAATTTCATATTTACAAATGTAAAAAGAAGTATAAATATCTTCATATACCAGATGTTCACTAATTAGTACTGCATCTTCAAAATTATAGCCTTCCCATGGCATATGAGCTACTAATACATTTTTCCAAAAGAGAGTTCCCCACAAACTGTAGCTGCACTGTTCGCTAAAATTTGTCCCTTTTTAATGCATTTACCCCATGGAACCTGAGGTTTTTGATGCATACAAGTATTTTTGTTAGAACATTGATATAGAACTAATGGAATGCTCATAGTGTCCCCATTACTTGAGAAAATGATCTTGTGAGTATCAGTATAACCAATCTTTCCCTCTCGTTTGGCTATAGCTGAAACCCTAGAATTTAGAGCTAGTTGGCCTTCTAGTCTAGTTCCAACAATGCACTTCTTGGATCGAGAAAGTGGAACTACTTGACGTTGCATATTAGAACTCATTAAAGCTCGATTTGCATCATTATGCTCAATAAAAGGAATGAGAGAAGCTCCAATAGAAAATTATTGGAAGGGAAAAATGCTTCTAAGATGAATCTATTCCCATGAGATGGTCAGAAATTCTTAACGATATTGGGCTAGAACAACTTGTTCTTCTTGAATACCCTGGTTCAAGGCCAAAGAATTTCTTGCTGCTACCATATAATATTCATCTCTACTTGACGATAAATAAATCATTTGTGCATTTTTTGATCTCTCAAATATTTCAGAAGAAGGACTATCTATAGATCCCCAATGACCAATCCTCACATGAATAGCTAACGATCCAATAAGTCCAACATTGGTTCCTTCGGATGTATCAATTGGACAACTATGTCCATAGTGACTAGGATGAATATCCCGTATCCGAAAACTAGCAGTTTGCCCTGTCAACCCCCCAGGGCCTAAAAAAACTCAACCTCTGCCCATGAACAATTTGAGTCAATGGATTAGTCTAATCCAAAACTTGAGATAAGGGTGTGAACAAAAAAATGATTCATAAGTTGTTGTTAATGAAGTTGAAGTTACCAAATTTTGGGGAGTCGGTATCAATTTATGCCTGATTGATCCACATATAGTTCCTCGAACTGCATTTTCCAAATGAACGAGAGCCAATCCAATTGATCCTATAATAGATCTGCTATAAGATGAATACATTTATTTCTCAAGTGATTCATATCATCAAGCGTACCCATTCCAAATTTTATTTTGATCAAATGATCTGCAGCAGCCAATACATCTCGTGGTAACAAAAATGTATTATTCTAAGGTATATCAAGATTTAGTTTTCGGTTCATATTTCATCGACCAATCCTTTCTAATTCACATCTTTGTTGAAAAAATTTCTTTTGTAATTCCTTACATAAGGACTCTGAAAATATCGAATCCCCACCTACACAAGCAAATTGTTGGTAAAACTCTAAAATAGCACTTTCTTTTGACCCAATTTTTTTTCGTTATCATTCGGGAAAGACAAGAAAATTTCAGGGTAACAAATATTATCTAGAATTTCTCTTAGATTCGAACACATAGCCGATGATAGAACTAGAATAGATTTTTTTTGTTTCCTACTCACACGGGCCCATATCCTCACTTTTCTATCACTTTGAATTCCAATCTTCCTTCCCAATCTGATATTATAGTACTAGTATAAACAAAAATTCTGTTATGGTCTAATTCTAAACAATAGTAAATACCGGGACTTCGCAATATTTGATTGATCACAATTTTGTATATTCCATTTACTATAGAGGTTCCCAGTGAATTCATTAAAGGAATGGTTCCAACAAAAATGGTTTGTTCTTGCATAGCTCTACTGGCTTTCCAAATTAATCCCATGGGTACATATAATTCAGAAGAATATGTGAGTGATTCATACACAACATCTCTTTCTTTTATCAAGGGTTCTACAAATTGATATGTTTCCACAAACAATTGAAATTCAATTTCTTGATCTCTATCTTCAATTTTAGGAAACTTATGAAGTTCTTCTATCAAGCACTAATTAATGAACCTACAAAATCCCTTCAATTGGATCTGATTAAATCTAGGCATTGTACACATTTTCCCATTTTGATCCTAGAGCATTTTAATCTTAAATTTCCTCTTTATCGAAAAATCCTCTACTCTTCATCGAACTATACAAATCTATCTAGCAATGATGGAATGTATATTCTGTTTACTGAATCACATAAAATTTTAGGCAACCCCCATACATGTCTTTTATTCATACGTATCAAGTGAGAGGAGGCGAAGGAATGAAGAATATTTTCAATAGGTATAAATAGAAATGAGTTGATAAAATATTCCTGGAAAAAACCCTACCACTTACCTTATAGACACTTATGGAGTCTTGTATAGAATATCAAAATGGATCTCTACCTATTATGTATGATATTATGATCAAATTGGGTAGCAAAAATTAAATGGATTTAGAATTTAAATTAAATTTAAATCCACTTCTACTTTTTACAATTATGAATGCGATAAATACAGAATAATTGGTTAATGTTCAAAAAGAATTCGCGGATTCTTTTTTTAAAGTAAAATGTATAGAATACAATTGAGGAATAGAATAGTATTTAGTAGGTGTATGGCGATCCGATATAGTTATCTAGCAATCTTTATATTGTATCCTTTTATTGTAGTTTTATTTTGGCAACCTAAATATGGAGTAGGTCACATTATATCATAATTCCTATTTTTTATTCAATTATCCAATGAAAAAGCACAATGGTTTTCTACTTTCTACTTTTCTACAGGGATATGTGCATAAGAGAGAGACCCCACTCAATACAATCAATATCTGTGTAACAATTTCTATTATGGGGTTTACATAGACACATATATATTGTTATAATGGAAATGAAAAATGATTTATTATTCAGAATAATTTAATTTATACTGATTAGTCGTAAATCGATTTGCTTTTCTTATGCCATTTCCTTATGCCAATAAGGGAACATAGTTTGTCCTAAATTTTACAGTCTATGAATGTAAATTCATTTTTCTCTTTTCTTTTATATTAAAAAAAAGAGAAAAGAAATTTTTTTTAAATAAGATGTATGTTTTAAGATACAATCAATTGAAGAGAATAATCTAAATGGGATTCAATAAAAAAGATATAGGGATGGATTAATTTAGGGATATAATGGGATTCAAGATCCAAATATAAAATATAAAAAGGAGGTTCTCAGTAATTTCATAATTTCCAAAAAAATTATTAGCAATAGAATATGGATAATACTTTTGTTCATTTTTGATCAGATTTGGCGGCATGGCCAAGTGGTAAGGCGGGGGACTGCAAATTCTTTATCCCCAGTTCAAATTTGGGTGTCACCTAATCAACTCAACAAAAAACTTGAGATTTCATATCCTATTGATTGTTCAATGAATTCTTGACCCACAAAAGTAGGGACAAAGGGCTGGGCCCGTTGATACTAGGGATACTGGTTTTTTAGGATATGTAGGTAAATTCTATATCTATAAAAGACTATCAATTTTTTTGGTGGTTCTGTACATGTCCAAATCAATATCAATAGAGATGAAACAACTTCTACCATTTTTTTTCTAAATAAAATGGAATCAAACAAATAAATAGTGAGAGTCAATTTGGGGATTTAGAACTATTAAAGTAATAGGTCGAAAATCCTATAAACTAAAGGACTCCGCATTTTTTTCTTCTAGGATTGAAGAAAGCATTATATGAAAGACTATCCAAAACTTCATAATTATCTTACACTACCTTAGTATAGGTAGTGTTTATTGACTCTATTTGGAATTAGATTCGATAGGCTATGATCTAATGGGAAATCAATTTAGGAGTTGTGGAAAGGACTGAAAATACTTTATATCGAGACTCACTAGAAGTTCTGAGTGCTCAGATATTCAAACAGGGTGGCTATGTCACCTTTTATTTTATTCTTTAGAGATAGCCTTAAGTCAGAATCCTTATCCTTTTTTGTTTTGACTATGCACCATTAATTTTACTATAATTATTGATCAATAAAATAATTCCTTCATAGAGATAGGAGGTATAATTCGACATGGATATAGTAAGTCTCGCTTGGGTTGCTTTAATGGTAGTCTTTTTCATTTTCCCTTTCACTTGTAGTATGGGGAAGGAGTGGGCTCTAGGGTATAATTGATTACTCCATTTGGTAATCAAATTGTATTAATTCTTTACTTTAATTGATCGATTTCCAAAACCTTAGCTCTTTCAAAATTATACTAAATTATAGTAAAAAAAATATAATAATGAATAATAATAATTCAATCAAAGAATGAATTATTACCATAGTTGTATTTTGAGACTCAAATCTACACATAATAGGAAATTTTTTTCCAATAGAATTCTTCCTAAATATTCTATTTTGATGCACCAGTTCTTAGTTCTTAATAGAATAATGGATATTAAATGAGAAAAAGCAATCCCTATTGCTTTTCCTTAATTTTGTTTTCCTCCTTTCTTTATTTTTTTAACTATTCTAAGAAAAAGTTGTTCTACTATTATGACGATATATACTTGCTAGTGGAAAAGGCTAGAGATTCAATTATCAAAAGAGGTCCTACATAAGAAAATAGGAGTTTCCTTGTGTTCTACTCCTTTTCCAACACTGAAGAAGTTAGTTACCATAGAACTCCATGGATTATTTGTTAATAGTTCAATCGATGACTTCTTGTCTTGAGATGGAAATCCAAAAAATATTCCTTTTCCTTCGTTTCATTTTTTTATAGTATATAGTTATACTATTCTTGATTCTTTTGAATGAAAAGAAACATAGGAATTAGAAGAGTTGAGTTAGGCTTCCATTATTTTGTTTGGATTAATCGAAATCCATAAAAATTGATCTATTGAAGAAAACAAAATAAAATAGAAAAGGCTATTCAAATTTATCGATGTATGTCTAATATATGACTATTATCCTATGATCTATATAAATTAGGAAAAGCCTATATCTGTATACAATACAACTTGAACTAAAAATACTATACAAACAACTATAGAATAGAAGATAGTATGGTAGAACTAGAATAATATTCTAGTTCTTTCTACCATATTATCTCCCATAGTATCTCATATACTTCTGATTCCACCCCTAATCATTTAAGACTTGGAGTTTGAATGCCTTTCTTTCATTTCTTGAATCATTGATAAGAACTAATAATTCAACTTTTAGTCAAATTAATAATTTTGACTGACTATTTTTACATAGATGATAAGTAAAAAATAGTAGAAACTAGAATAAACAGTACAGTAGCAATAAATGCAAGAATATTGACTTCCATAATCTCATTGTTTTTTATTTCACAATAATGCAGGATCTAAATCCATAGAAATGAGAAATTGTAATTCCCATAAATTCACTGGGATGAATTAAATCCTGATGATACTGAATTGGATCAATATTATGAATAATAATATCTGATGTATCAAATTGATTCATTGTCAAGAATTGAATAGCATAACATAACACAGGAAAATTTTTATCCATAAAAAATAAAAAATGGGATTCCTGATCCAATAAGGAAATCCCGTTGAATTTTTTTTATGTATGTATGCCAACTTTAATCCAAAATCCAAAAGGAGGATACTCAAGAAATGAAAGACCAAAGAAGATCCTTTTATTTATTTTTTGAGTAAATTTGTTGGAATATTAAACTTTTATAGTTAATTTTAACTCTCCCTTTTCCATCTCATTTTTATTCTTTGGGATATATGTATAACCCATAGGATAGCAGTCATATGGTATTTTAGATTTTATATGGTAATTGTATGTAAAACTATAAAAAATACAGTAGGTGGTAGGTTATAGAAAAAAATATAAGACAAAAAATTCAATGGAAAATTGGAATGATAATGAAATAGATTGTTTCCAATTAGTAATTGAGAAAATACAAAGAAAGTCAGAGCTAAGCTAGAAAAAGTGTGATTTAACCCAAAAAATATGCTGCCGAGATAATTATGGTAAGTACATTCTCTATCATACAATAAATCAATACAATTTGTGTATGTACTCCTACTTTACTAAAAGTATCGTCATTCTATTACATTTCATTGATCAAGAACAATCAAAAAAGAAAGTCAAACATGTATCTCTTACCTTACTTAATTTAATATTAATACTACCACTTGTACCTACTCATGTCTCTCCCCAATCAATCGGTACTGGGGGAAGAAATCGAAATTTCCTTATTTGTCTGATGATAAAAAACAAAACAAATAAAGATCGAAGGGAATTATAATTTGATGCATATCTCCTTTTTCTTTTCACATAAAATAGAGAGATATGGTCCTAGTTTGGGACTGATGGGCTCAAACCCACAGCTTCCACCTGAATAGGGCGGTGCTTTGACCGATTGAACTACAATCCCGGTGAGGTCTATGATGGCATACATATTTGTAATGATTAAGGATCATCAATCTAGATCATTAGAAAGATCAGAATGGATGAGAAAAACATATGGATAGAGCAAAAAAAAATGGACTCTTTCTCTTTATTTCTACGTATTGGTCTACGTATTGGACACTTCTGAAGGTTATATCATACACGTGGGGCGACGAATTTTTGGGCCTAGCTGGATTTGAACTAGCGTAGACATATCACCAATGAATTTACAGTCCATCCCCATTAACCACTTGGGCATCAACCCAGGAAGAATTAATTCTAAGATTATTGATAATCTAATCCATGATCAACTTCCTTTTGTAGTACCATACTCCTAGGGGAAGTCGAATCCCCGCTGCCTCCTTGAAAGAGAGATGTCCTGAACCACTAGACAATAGGGGCATATTGGCCCGACCACCATCATACTACCATGATAGTATGAATAGTTTTTTGGAATTTTCAATATAATCTAATGTAATGACTAGATCCGAATCCGAAGAGTCTCTCCTATTATTAGGATGATACTATAGTAAGAGTAAGAATTTTCTTTTTTGTATTCAAAAAATTTGGTTCAGGGTATGAATCAAATTCCATCATCACATGATTCAATAAGAATATCTTGTATTTTTTTATGTTGATGTCAGATTGGTACATTTATCGATCAAGTCAATCTTGTTCTGATTGATTACAGGTGATATCGGTCTTCAAACAATTCACTACATTTAATTTATTTATTTAATTAAATATCATTTATTTATTTAAATACAATTATATTAAATATTAATACCCAATTACCAGTTACTACTAGGCAACTCCTATTTTTTGTTCTTGAATGAGTATCTATATATGTACATATATAGATATATGCAGTAAACTCATAATTGAAGATGGCTAATTCATGAATTAAAAAAGAATAGGTCCTTTTAACTCAGTGGTAGAGTAATGCCATGGTAAGGTGTAAGTCATCGGTTCAAATCCGATGAAGGGCTTTTTCCACTAAACTCAAGCTTAATCTTTAATCTTCATTTTTCTGTAGAGAATAGAAGTTGATAGTTCTAAGAAAAAGTAAAAGGGTAACTACTATATTATTGTAATCAATTCTTATTATTGAAAGCTATAGTTACAAAGTTGAACAATTAGTAATTAATAATTGTACTGAATATACCTTGTAGTAACATAGTAGTCCTCTTCATGTCTCATTATTTCAATTATCTTGGGACATAAAAATTATTCTAGATATCCAATCTTGATTATTAATCACAAAACCAAAGTATTCCTAATTGTTCCTATCAAACCCGCCATAGAATTTTGAATCAAAAAAAGTATGTGAACTGATCCATTGAATCATGACTATATTAGCTATTCTGATATTTAAATTCGATATATATTAAATTGTAGAAGCAGATTTTATTTATTTCCTTTTCCTTGGACCACACAAAAATTTATTAATATTTTTCTGATTTTATCTTTTTGTTACTGGATGCTCTTTCATAGGAAAAAATCATTATTCTTTTCTGCTACAAATAAATATTTTGAAAATATCTTTTGCAATATTTTTATTTGATTCCAGAATTATATATTCTATTATTTTTTTATTGCAAAAATTCAATAGCGAACAAATGTAAGAAGAGAAAAGGGCTTTCATTTCAAGTCTACTATTATTTAATATTAATATTAAATTTAGGGGCAAGGAAAAAATAAGAAATTTTCTTTTTTTTGCCCCTTACTTAAAAGATATACTTGGTGGTATGAGTCATAGGACAATTCGAGGTTCAAATTTGTATTCTCATTAACTTATTTTATTAAGTTAAGAATGGGATAATAATGAAAATAGTAAGGTCTAATTGAATTGAACTCATGGATTTGCCTAGGTTGCTATGTGTTCCAATAGAAAAGAAGAATTTGTATCTTTGAAATCTATCATAAAAGGCATTGAACAAGGAATTGCCCATAGACAATTGAGCTATTGTATGACCCAAAAATGATATGAGGTGTTTGACAATGGTTGAAGTAATTGAATAGGAGGATCACTATGACTATAGCCCTTGGTAGATTTACCAAAGAAGAAAAGGATTTATTTGATATTATGGATAATTGGTTATGGAGGGACCATTTCATTTTTGTAGGTTGGTCCGGTCTATTGTTCTTTCCTTGTGCTTATTTCGCTTTAGGAGGTTGGTTTACAAGTACAACTTTTGTAACTTCATGGTATACCCATGGATTGGCCAATTCCTATTTGGAAGGTTATAATTTCTTAATCGCTGTAGTTTCTACTCCTGTGAATAGTTTAGCGCACTCTCTGTTGCTATTATGGGGTCCTGAGGCACAAGCAGATTTTACTCATTGGTGTCAATTAGGCGGCCTGTGGACTTTTGTTGCTTTCCATGGTGTTTTCAGACTAATAGGTTTCATGTTACGTTAGTTTGAACTTGCTCAATCTGTTCAATTGCGACCTTATAATGCAATCACATTCTCTGCTCCAATTGTTGTTTTTGTTTTTGTATTCCTAATTTATCCACTGGGTCAATCTGGTTGGTTCTTTGCGCCCAGTTTTGGCATCGCAGCTATATTTTGATTTATCCTCTTTTTCCAAGGGTTTCATAATTGGAGTATTAGGCACCGCTTTGCTATGCACTATTCATGGTGCTACCATAGAAAATACTTTGTTCGAAGATGGCGACGGTGCAAATACATTCCGTGCTTTTAACCCAACTCAAGCTAAAGAGACTTATTCAATGGAGATTGCTCACCGCTTTTGGTCTCAAATTTTTGGGGTTGCTTTTTTCAATAAATGTTGGTTACATTTCTTTATGTTATTTGTACCAGTAACCGGTTTATGGATGAGTGCTCTTGGGGTAGTCAGTTTGGCTTTGAACCTACGTGCCTATGATTTCATTTCCCAAGAAATCCATGCAGTAGAAGATCCTAAATTTGAGACTTTCTACACCAAAAATATTCTCTTAAATGAAGGTATTCATGCTTAGATGGTGGCTCAAGATCAGCCTCATGAAAACCTTATATTCCTTGAGGGGGTTCTACCCCATGGAAATGCTCTTTAATGGAACTTTAGCTTTAGCTGGTCGTGTCCAAGAAACTACCGATTTCGCTTGGGGGGCCAGGAATGCTAGACTTGTTAATTTTTCTAGCAAACTACTTGGGGCTCACGTAGCCCAATGCTAGATTAATTATATTATGGGCCAGAGTAATGAACCTATTTGAAGTGGCTCGTTTCATACTAGAGAAACCCATGTATGAACAGGGGTTGATTTTACTTCTGCACGTAGCTACTCTAGGTTGGGGAGTAGGTTGGGGGGGCGGGCGGGTGGGCGGGGGTGGGGAGCGAGTTGGGGCTAACATGGGATCCGCCCAAGGACCTACTGGTTTAGGTAAATATCTAATGCGGTTTCCAACCGGAGAGGTTATTTTTGGAGGGGAAACTGTGTTTTTGGGATCTTCGTGCTCCTTGGTTGGAACCTCTAAGAGGTCCCAATGATTTGGACTTGGGTCGGCTAAAAAAAGACATATAACCTTGGCATGAACGATGTTCGGTAGAATATATGACCCATGTTCCTTTAGGTTCTTTAAATTCTGTTGGTGGCATTGCTACCAAGATCAATGCAGTCAATTATGTCTCTCCTAGAGGTTGGTTGGCTACCTCTCATTTTGTTCTAGGATTCTTCCTATTTGTGGGTCATTTGTGGCATGCAGGAAGGGCTCGTATAGTTGTAGTAGAATTTGAAAAAGGAATCGATCGTGATTTGGAACCTGTTCTTTCTATGACCCTCTTATTTAAGATTTTTTAGCTAAGATTTTCTTATACTTATATATATATTCATTCTACTTTTTTCTGTTTTGACTTGGCTAAGTGAGATAGCTGGGCCATTCCCTTTTATGATAGTGGGCCAGACCAAATGAATAAAGAAACAAATTTATTCAACAAACAAAAACAAAAGGAGAGAGCAGGATTTGAACCACCGATAGTTCTTTGTTCAAAACTATACTAGTTTTCAAGACCGGAGCTATCAACCACTCAGCCATCTCTCTAAAGGGTAATCTGTATTTTATTACTATGAATAGAACATAACCATATGCGGTGATATACTAACTATCTGCAGTGTAGAAACATCCCAGATGTGAATCTATATTTCTATGTATTTATCTATATACTATATATATACATGTATACATATACACATAATCACTATGTCTGTTTGTGGAGTAAATAATAACTCCCCCTGACCATATGCTTGAATAAAATAAAAAAATTAAAGCATAATAAGTTCTAAAGAATCAATTTATTTGTAGTCAAATCCCTACATGATTTTACTAAGCGAGGGATCAATAGTTTATAGTTCATTTATTGGTAACTTGGAGGATTACAAAAATGACTATTGCTTTCCAATTAGCAGTTTTTGCATTTCTTGTGACTTCATCAATCTTACTGATTAGTGTTCCCATTGTATTTCCTTCTTCTGATGGCTGGTCAAGTAACAAAAATGTTGTATTTCAGGTACATCATTATGGATTGGATTAGTCTTTCTAGTAGCTATCCTTACTTCTCTTATTTCTTGAATTTCTTTGGATCCAAAAATGCCAATCTTTTTTTAAAAAGTATTGTGAAAGACATTAAGATTCAATCTGAAGTATCTGAGTATCTAGTCCTGTGCAAATATGATCTAGATGCATATATGATATATCATATATGTGTTGACATATGCATGTGCATCAGAAAGGAAGAAAATGCGGATATGGTCGAATGGTAAAATTTCTCTTTGCCAAGGAGAAGATACGGGATTGATCCCCGCTATCCACCCATAGTGAAGTAATATACTTCTTAATAAAACTTCAATTTAAGAAAAAATTTGGTATAGTTGACTATGATAGTATTGTAGTTCTATCTTCCTCCTTTTTTATCTCCCATCCAAACAAAAAATGTTGTGGAGACAGGATTTGAACCCGTGACTTCAAGGTTATGAGCCTTGCAAGCTACCAAACTACTCTACTCTACGCTAAAGAACTGGGAACTAATAGACGAAGAAAGATTAGATATGCCTCTCTACCATATCTATACAAATAGAATAGTCTATTTATATAGAATGGTAAAGAGGGCCCCTCTATGATCTATGATCATAGAGATCTATAAATATGAAATATTATTTTTACCTTTACCAACTTGATCTTATTGCACCCGGTAACAAACATTCATGAACCATTTCTCGAAGTATGTGTCCGGATAACCCAAAGTTTTAATAGTTACCTCTAGGCCTTCCAGTTAAAAAACAATGTCGATGAAGACATATAGGTGCACTATTACGTGGTGGGGATTGCAATTTTCTATGAATTTCCCATTTTTCACTCAATGATAGAACTTTGCTTATTTCTTTTTTTGAAGATCAATGAATCAAATAATATTTCTATTCCAGTTTCTGCCATTTCTTCCCCTTATGGATCAAACTTTTTTTTGCCATAATGTTCAGTTCCTATTATTATCAATGATAGAGTTTGGGTCCTAGATGTAAAAAAAAATAGAAGAAGGTCAATCTCCCTCCCTCTCCATTGAAAGAAATGAGATTGTTGCTGATACAATACATAAAAAAAATAACTAAATTAACAAAATTTTCCAGATGTAGAGGCAATCAAGAAAGCTACATAAGTAAATATATAACCTACAAAGAAGTGGGCTAATCCAACCAATCTTGCTTGGACAATGGAAAGAGACACTAGCTTATCTCTCCACAACAGAATCAAATTAGCCAAAGATGTGCGTTCATGAGCCCATGCTAAAGTTTCAATCAATTCTTGCCAATATCCATGCTAGGAAATTAAGAACATAAATCCAATAGCCCAAACAAGGTGGCCAAATAAAAACATCCACGCCCACACACATAAGCTATTCATACCAAAAGGATTATATCCATTGATAAGTTGTGAAGAGTTCAACCATAGATAATCTCTTAACTATCCCATCAAATAAGTGTAGGATTCATTAAATTGTGAAAGGTTACCTTGCCATAATGTGATGTGTTTCCAATGCCAATAAAAAGTCACCCATCCAATGGTATGTAACATCCAAAAAATTGCCAAATAAAATGCATCCCAATCGGAAATATCACAAGTGCCACCGCATCCTGGGCTGTCGCAAGGAAAACTATAACCAAAATACTTTTTATTTGGCATTAGTTAGAATCATGTGCATCTAAAGCACCTTTTACTAAAATCAATGTAGTTGTGTGCAAACCAAGAGCAATAGCATGATGGACCAAGAAACTCCAAGACCTATTATTAAGAAGAGTGAACTACTATTCTCATTAATAGCATTCAACCAGCCGGGTAACCATATGTTTTGACCCGCATTGAATGTTGGGCCATTCATTGAAGATAAGAGTACATCAAACCCATATGAAGTCTTACCATGAGCAGATTGTATCCATTGGGAAAATATGGGTTCGATCAAGATTTGTTTTTCTAGAGTACCAAAAGCGAGCATGACGTCGTTATGAACATAAAGTCCCAAAGTATGGAATTCCAAAAATAGGCTGGCCCAACTTAACTGAGATATGATAGCTTCTTTATGGTCTAACATTCTTGCTAATACATTATCCTCATTCTATTCCAGATTATAAATTCTAATGAAGAATATTGCTCCATGAGCAAAGGCTCCTGTCATGATGAATCCTGTGATGTATTGGTGATGAGTATATAACACAGCTTGAGTAGTAAAGTCTTGTGCTATGAATGCATAAGCAGGCAAAGAGTACATGTGTTGAGCTACTAAAGAAGTAATAACCCCTAAAGAGGGTAGAGCAAGACCTAATCGAAAATGAACCGAATTGTTGATTGTGTCATAAAGGCCCTTATGCCTACATACTAATCGACCCCATGGGGGAATATGTGCTTCTAAAAGATCTTTGATACTGTGCCCAATCTCGAAGTTAGTTCTATACATATGACCAGCATCGAGAAAAAGAAATGCAATAGCTAAATGATGATGAGCAATATCGATCAGCTATAAACTTTGCGTTTGTGGATGGAATCCTCCAAGAAGGGTTAGAATGGCAATTCCCACCCCCTTGGAGGTACCAAATAAATGACTGTTAGAATCAGGGTTTTGTGCATAAAGATTCCACTGACTAGTAAAAAGTGGTTCCAATCCTTGGGGATATGGTAATATGTTTAAGAAATTATTCCATCTGACATACTCACCCCTGGATTTGGGAATAGCGACATGAACTAAATGTCCTACCCAAGCCAAAGAACTTATTCTGAAAAGTTCTGACAAATGATGATTGAGATGCAACTCGACATTTGTAAACAACGAAACACTCAATCTCCATTTTGGTTGTAGGTGTAACCAACCGGCTATTAAAGATATACTAGAAAGACATAATGGAAAAAGAGCTCCAGAATAAAGATTTTTATTGGTGCATAATCCAATTGTATACCACCACTGATAAAGACCGGAATAAGCAATATTCATTGGGCCGATAGCACCTCCTTGAGTAAAGGACTCTACGGCAGGTTGACCAAAATGAGGATCCCAAATTGCATGAGCAATTGGTCTTACATGTAAAGGGTCCTATATCCATGACTCCAAATTTCCTTGCCAAGCTACATGAAATAGATTTCTTGACATCCATAGAAAGATTATTGCTAACTGCCCAAAGTGAGAAGCAAAAATGTTCTGATCAAGAAGTTCCTCAATAATATCATCATGACCTTCGAAGTCATGTGCGGTAGCAATACCAAACCAAATACGACGAGTAGTGGGGTCTTGAGATAAACCTTGGAAATCTTAACGCCATAATGCCTTTCAAATCCTCCTAGCCATTATCCTACTGCAACAATTCTTGCTAAGAAGAATGCCCATGTTGTCGCAATTCCACCCAGAAGGTAATGGGTTACTCCTATAGCGCGTCCTTCTACAATGCTCAAGGCTCTAGGCTGAGTAGTAGGAGCAACTTTTAATTTGTTATGAGCCCAAATGATAGATTCAATGAGTTCTTGCCAATAACCACGGCCACTGAATAGAAACATTAAACTGAAAGCCCAAACAAAATGAGCACCTAAGAAAAAAAGACCATATGCAAATAATGAAGAACCATAAGACAGAATTATTTGAGATGCCTGTGCCCATAAGAAATCCCGTAACCACCCATTAATAGTAATGGAACTTTGTGCAAAGTTTCATCTTGTGATATGGGTTACCACTCCTTGATCACTTTTAGTGCCCCAAACATCTGACTGCATTTTCCAACTGAAATGGAAAATTACAACCAAAATTGCATTGTGCATCCAGAATAGACCTAAAAAGACATGATCCCAGGCAGATACTTGACATGTTCCTCCTCCTCCAAGCCCATCACAAAGGAAATGAAAAACAAGATTTGCTTTATCAGGTATCAAATGGGAACTACAAGCAAATAGAATGCCTTTCATCAATACAGTCACATGGATCATAAATGCATGAATGTGATGGACCAAAAAGTCTGTGGTTCCTAATGGAATAGGTAACAAAGCTACTTTGCTGCCTACTGCTACTAATTCATCACCTTCCCAAGTTAAGCTGGTACTTGTTGCACTAGGAGTTGTTACACCCGATGCTAAAGCATGGGTGTTTTGTACCCATTGAGCAAAGATGGGTTGGAGTTGTATAGTAGTATCTGAAAACATATCTTGGGGATGCCCTAAAGCACTCATGGTATCGTTATGAATATATAAGGCAAAACTGTGAAACCCTAGAAATATACATGCCCAGTTAAGATGTGATATGATTGGATCACGGTGCCTAAGGACATGATCTAATAGATCATTGTATCGAGTAATTGGATCATAATCTCTTACCATAAAAATAGCTGCATGTGCAGCAGCACCAACTATGAGAAATCTGCCAATCCACATATGATGTGTGAACAGCGAAAGTTGTGTACCATAGTCAATAGCTAAGTATGGATAGGGGGGCATGGAATACATATGGTGAGCTACAACAATGGTTAAAGAACCTAACATAGCTAGGTTAAGAGCTAATTGAGCATGCCATGACGTTGTTAGGATTTCATAAAGGCCCTTATGACCCTGGCCTATAAATGGACCTTTATGGGCTTCTAAAATGACTTTAAAGCCATGGCCAATACCCCAGTTGGTCCTATACATATGACCGGTGATCAAGAAAAGAATTGCAATTGCTAAATGATGATGTGCTATATTGCTCAGCCATAGACCTCCCGTTATTGGATCTAATCCTCCAAGAAAACTCAGAAATTCTGTGTATTTTGACCAATTCAAGGTGAAAAAGGGGGTTGCTCCCTCGACAAAACTGGGATAAAGTTGAATCAAAAGGTCCCAATTCAAGATAAATTCATGAGCGAGTGGCATATCTTTGGGATCAACTCCAGCATCAAGAAATTGGTTAATAGGTAAAGAGAAATGGATTTGGTGTCCCGCCCAAGAAGGAGACCCAAGTCCAAGTAACCCCGCTAAGTGGTGATTCAACATAGATTCTACATCTTGGAACCAAGCCAATTTTGGCACTACTTTGTCATAATGGAACCAACTGGAAAAAAGCATTAAGGATGCAAAGACCAATGCACCAATTGCGGTACAATAGAGTTGTAATTCACTAGTTATTCCAGATGCTCACCAAATCTGAAAAAAAAATGGAGGTTATTTGTATTCCCCAGAAACCCCCACCTACATCACCATTCAATATTTCTTGACCTACTATTGGCCAAACCACCTGCGCACTGGGTCCAATGTGAATAGGATCACTTAGCCATGCTTCATAATTGGAAAAATAGGCATCGTGGAAGTACATGCTGCTCAGCCAAAGAAAGATAATGGGGAGTTGACTGAAATGAGCACTAAATACTTTTCGAAGATCTTCTCTAAATCACTGGTATAACTATCAAAATCATGAGCATAAGCATGTAGGTTCCAAATCCAAGTGGTCGTATCGGGACCCTTAGCTATTGTTCTTGAGAAATGGCCGGGTCGAGCCCATTCTTTGAAAGATGTATTTATAGGATCCCTATCTACAACAATTTTTACTTTTGGTTCCAGCAAATGAATAATTATTAAGTCCTCCTCTTTCTGGACAATGCATACAAAGAGACCTGCCAATAGTTAAATTTTTAGTGAACGTCTAAAAGATGGATATTTTATTTAATTTATGATTAGTCCCTTTCTTTTCCTATCTCCCGTCCATCTATTTAGTTTCTCACTAAAGCAATTATGATATCCAAGTCGATCTGGGGCAATTGTTTGGTTCTATTATGACATAAAGATTAGGTGCCTAACGAACAATTTAAAATCTTGTAAAACCTTTTCTCATAAAACCCTTTCCTAGTGTGAGGTAAAAACTATTTTTTGTGCAACCTAACATAGTCTAATATATTTCTATCTGAATATACAAATGCCCATGTGTATCTACTTCCGTGGAACATAATATCTTAATTACTGTACTGTATTACATTACATTAAAAATCACAACTAAGCAGACGAAGTTAATTAACTAAGTTTCGAACTGTAATTTTATTGGTCAAAAATCTATTTTATCTTTTCTCCCCCCCTCCCGAAGAATGAAGCATAGAGATATTTCCTTATCTCATTACATTAGATTTTTCTGAAAGGGAACTATCTCATTTTCATATATGAAATTTATATAGAATATCTGAAATGGACTTTCCCTCCAAAAGAAAAAAGAACTTCCTATCTTTGGGATCTGACACTACACTGCTACTCAATATCTTATACCTTAGTGGATCGACTTTATTACATAAGTTGAATACTTCCCATATCCTGAAGTATAAGTAAGTAGTTCCTAACCGTATTGATCCAATAGCTAGCTAATTGATCTTTACGGTGCTTTGTCTATCAATTTGATCCTTTACCCATAGAATATAGTATATAGGCATATCTATTTCTTCATATTTTGGTTCTTGTGAAGTCTCTTTCCTTACTACAGCTGAGAAAAATCATTTCTTTGGATGATGCATATGTAGAAAGCCTTTTTTATAGTATTTACTTTACTAGCCAATTTGATCTTTTTTTTCCTTCTTTCTATAGTGGAGATAGCCACATGTAATGACAGATCATGGCCATATTATTAAAAGCTTATGGTAAAAATGGATTTTGTTCTAGTGCCTGGAAATAATATTCCAAAACCTTCATATGTTCTCTGTTACTCATGTGTATAAGGCCTATGTTATAGAGTATATAACTTTGATCATAGGGATCAATTTCTAGTCGCGTAGCTTCATAATAATTTTGTAAAGCTTATGCATAATTTCCTTCAGATTGAGTTGACATCCGTTATGGTCATTCATTCTATTCAAAAAATCTCCGTTCCAGAACCGTACGTGAGATTTTCATTTCATACGGTTCCTCCCTTTAGTGCATAGTACTAAGTAATCCATGGAATCCAAATTTGACTATTCTCATTATATAATGAACTGGTAGGGGCTAGTATTTTTACAAGAAATCTCTAGCTAGCCTCCCTGTAAGGTAAGAGGTTTTTCTTTCTTAACACCAATCTAGTTCTATATAGAAATGGTAATTCCAACAATTTCTTCGTCCCCAATGCCCCATATTTTCAGGAATTAGTCACTTCAACGATCTTTGATGGTTACATGGATATCCAAAGTACAAACGAGATGGATGTTTGTTGTCCTAACCATTCTTCTTAGTCTCAATACCAATAGGTAAAGGGATAATTTATAATAAAGTTTTCATCTTGTTGATTCCTAAGTGTAGTGCTTCTTTCCCTATGTCGCCTATGGGTACTAGTGAAGTAGAATTGACCTGCAATACAAAACCTATAGGGGTACCCTTTCTTTTAATACTAAAATCAGCAATTGAAGCATTTGAGGCTGTATTTTTCTAGAATATACGAGAGAAGGAATTATTCTTTCTCCAAACTTCACCTTCACCAAACGTAGGTTTATTTCAATAATTTGTTTCTTTCCATCTCGAATCACACCCATTTTCGTAAGCCTGAGAGGGCTAAAAAAAATAAGAAAAAAGAATCAAATTGCACCATCTTTGTAATAAGTAAATGCCTTTTTTCTCCCGAAGTTGTTGGAATTATTCGTAATAAGATACTAGCTACAATTGAAGAGGTCTTATCAATAAAATTTCCATTTATCCAAGATCTAGGCATAATTAATTAGCAATCTATTCTATAATTTTTCTCATTACCCTGAGAGGTAATGATCCCACAAACAAAGGAATTCTATAGTACAAGATAACATAAAAACAAATAGACTAATTTAGTTCTAAAAAAAATGTGAACCCTTCACTCAAATTATAAATTGAAATTATGCTTTTGGTAAGGAGAGATATGAAATATTTAAATCAGATTGGATTTCATCCCAATTATCAAATTATTTATTATTTATATAGTATACCAATGAACAAAACTATTACTATTGAATAGAACTATTACTATTTCATCTAAGTTGAATAACCAAGGCAAAGATTTTTTTTATTCTTATGGAACCATTGATCCGTTGAACTTGTATTGTAGTAATACGGATGACTCACTATTTATTCGGTTTCTATTTTTGGTCAATAATAAGATTATATTATGTAGGAGAGATGGCCGAGTGGTTCAAGGTGTAGCATTGGAACTGCTATGTAGGCTTTTCCTTAGATACCTAGGCTTGCAATATTTCGCGATTGAATCAATTTGAAAAAGACCTAAAGTTAAAGATTTATCAATAGGTAATGTTGCTCCAATACCTAACCAAAGAGATACTATGGTACCAACCAAAAAGACTATTGTAGCTATGGGATGACAAAATGGATTTTGGAATTTATAAATATTTTCCAAAAATGGTACTATCAATAATCTCATTGGTATTGAAACCATTAAAAGAACACCCAGTAACTTATTGGGTATTGTGAGAAGTATTTGAAATACAAGAAAGAACTACCATTCGGATAATATTTCCAAAGGAGTTGCAAATGGATCTGCCGGTTCACCAATCATTGACGGTTCAAGCACTGCTAAGCCTACATTACACGCAATAGTACCTAGAATTACTATTGGAAAAATATATAAAAGATCATTGGGCCATGTGGGTTCTCCATAATAATTATGCCCCATCCCTTTAGCCAATTTAGCTCTCAATACAGGATCGTTCAAGTCTGGTTTCTTTGTTATTGGGATAGATGAATTCTTATAGATCCATCCCCCGAAAGAACTGGACATGATAATTTTTCATCATCCAGCTCGAGCATAAAGGAATGATAGGAATAGATTCATATGAAATATATATTTCATACATATCCACACATAATAGAATTATAATGACTCTATATAAGAATAAAAGTCTATTTACTATAGAAAAGAAGATTTATTAAATGCAAAACTATTATACACAAGTTGCAAAACTATTTATTGTAAAGAATTTAGTTCTTAGAGGTAAATGCTCAATATCCAAGTAGGCTTACTAATTTGATCTTTGATCATTATTAATTACATTTTGGATTGTCTCATGTTTTTTGGTTGGTGTTTATCCTACAACATCTCAATTCTCTTACATACAAAGTATTTACTTGTTACTAATCTAATAACGTCTAGCCTCTATTTTTCTTTAGATCCTTTATTTCACTCCGATAGTATCATAGATCAGGATGCAAAGGAAATAAATTCATTTGTATACTATAAATAAGAAATAAGTAAGTGAAATAGATAGAAAATCGTGGCACATCACTTATTCTCTATTCTATAGGATCTTGCGAAGCCTGTTCATGTATGACATGATTTTGGTATGATCATAGAAAAAATTCTTCACAAATGAACCAGCCTATCCTATGCTACATAAGAGACTTACATGGTGGTTGGATACAGAAACACATTTGGTTGTGAATTCTAACATGGCAGAAAAAAATCATATATCTGCATGGCCCAATCAATAGTTCAAGTCACACACTCCCATAATCCATCTTCTCTTCGGAAAATGCACTTCAACTATTCATATAAATAAAGGAATACAATACTTTGGAGTTGGAGAGAAGTATCCAAACAATGTCTCTTTTTTTTTAATAACCCATATTTGTAGCAATGAAATACTATTTTCCTTCCCAAAATGATATATCATCAATTACAAATATCTATGATCTGTCTTTTCTTTTTCTATAAAGGACCTGAAATACCTTGCTTACGTATCATTGGAAAGTGCATTAACATAAATACAACAGTAAGGAGAGGCAATACAAAAGTGTGTAAACTATAAAAATGAGTTAAAGTGGATTGGCCCACACTAGCACTTCTATGTAATAACTCTACCAAAGGCAATCCTATTACAGGAATAGCTTCAGGTACACTCGTCACGATTTTTACAGCCCAATAACCAATTTGATCCCGGGCTAAAGAGTAACTAGTTACATGAAAAGTTGCAGTTAATACAGCCAGAACCACTCCTATAACCCAAGTTAATTCCCGGGGTTTTTTAAACCACCTGTGAGATACACACAAAATACGTGAAGAATCATCATTAGAACCATCATACTTGCTGACCATCGATGAACTGATCAGATTAACCATCCAAAGTGGGCCTCAGTCATTATGTATTGAACAGAGGAAAAGGCCTCCATAATGGTTGGATGATAGTAAAAAGTCATAGCAAAACCCGTAACTACTTGTACTAAAAAACAAGTAAGTGTGATCCCCCCCTAGACAATAAAATATGTTAACATGGGGAGGAACATATTTACTAGTTATATCATCTACAATCACCTGAATCTCAAGACATTCCTCGAACCAATCATATACTTTATTGAGATAGGAGACTCCCCCTCTGAGAACCGTATATGAGAATTTCATCTTGTACGGCTCAAACAGAAATACACAAATACTAATTTTCAACATAATAGTAATAAAAAGCTCAAAACTTCGTAGCCGCTTGATTCGATTTGTGTTGAAGATATGAAATAACAAAAATCCTAAATTTCCTTTTGTGATTATAATGCCAAATCAAGTTGGCTCGGCCCTCTTTTTTTATGTTGATTGTTACAAGACTCTTGAATCTTCTCGTCCCTATTTTTTTATTTGTTATTTGATTTATTGTTTTTTTATACGTAATGCAAATTGACTCTTGTTTCTTGTTTTATTATTCATTAATATTAATAGGAATTTAATAGGAATTTTCTTGTTGAGACCCCATGAATCAATTGAAACTTCAGATTCATACTATAACCACAATGATTTATTTTATAAAGCTCTAAGCTAAACCCAAAAGCTTTCTAAGTAAGAACCCTTTGATCATCACTTATTTAATGAATAGATGTAATAATTTAATGAATAGATGTAATAACTCAAGAAAATCTATAGAGGCAGCTGTATTTTGGTCAAAATAAGTCTGAAGAAAGAAAAATCATTTCATTTCTCAGAAATACCTATTTTTTTAGTCTGATTGTGAAGTCTAAATAGTGGGTATGAATCATAGCTCAAATATTTATTTTCTTGATTTATTTTATTCTATATTTTGTATGCTCAAGATTTTAAAATAAATCAAACAATATCCGACGGGGTAGAATCATCTTGATAAAGATGACACTCATTCTCTATATTACCAATAGGATCAATTATAACAAGTCACACACTTATATTCCAAAAATACTGAAACAAATAAATTCCACAATCGAACTACCAAAATAATCTATAAATCTGAGTTTTAAGTAAGTTTTTTGATTGAAAACCTAAGACTTTATAGTTCTTATAAAACTTAACTCACTGAAATTTCATCTAGTAAAATGGAAGAATTACAAATTTCCAAAATAATAGAAAGGAATACTGCAAATAAAGCCATTACCAAGCCCATAAGTGGTGTAGTACCCCAGCCTGGAGCTACTATACCATATTCTGAATTCAACGATTTTAATAAATCCCCTATAACAGTTCATCTTGGCCCAGATCTAGAATTATCCTCAACAGTTTGTGTAGCCATAAACCCTATTTAATCATTGGTTAAAATATGTTGACTTTGTATACCATTCCATTGTAGTTGTAAATAAATGATTAAACAATCTTATTTTAGATCCATTGTGATCTTGAAATTATCTAAAAATGGAAACAACAACCCTAGTCACCATCTTCATATCTGGTTTACTTGTGAGCTTTACTGGGTATGCCTTATATATTGCCTTTGGCCAACCTTCTCACCAACTATGAGATCCATTCAAAGAACACGGGGACCAATTGAAGTAATGAGCCTCCTATATTTATATTTGGAGGCTCATTACTTCAATTAAGATAATGAAAAATCATTTCATTTTTTTCGTCAGAACCTTAGGTGGTTCTCGAAAAAAGATAGCAAAAAAAAATTATCCCTAAAGTCGAGACTAAGAGAAATGTATAAACCAATGTTTCCATAGATTCGATTGTAATTTATAATTATAGCTTCCACAACTATTTTATTTCTATTTTTTTGAGAGGGGGATCATTTAAAAAAGGAAAGAATCGAAGAAAGGATGATGAAAAAAGTGCAAATTTCTTCAGTACACTATATCAAATAGAATATATAGATATATATATATATATATAGATATATATATAGAAGATCCCAGAACAACGTTGTATTAGACTGCTTGTCTCTGTGTAGTTGGATCTCCGGGTTTTTGGAATGCTCCAAATTCAATTTAAGCATCCAAATCTGGATCAATACCAGCAAAAACATCTCTAAACAAGGTTCTAGCACCATGCCAAATGTGTCCAAAGAATAAGAGTAGAGCAAATGAAGCATGCCCAAAACTGAACCAACCCCTTGGACTACTACGAAAAACACCATCAGATTTCAAAGTAGCTCGATCTCATTCAAAAATTTCACCTAATTGGGCACGCCTAGCATATTTTTTCATAGTAGTGGGATCACTATAACTGGCTCCATTGAGTTTGCCACCATAAAACTCATTAGTTACACCTACTTGGTCGACACTATATTTGGATTCTGCTCTTCTAAAAGGAACGTCAGCTCTAACAATTCCTTCTACATCTACCAAAACTACTAGAAATGTTTCAAAAAAAGTAGGCATACGACGTACAAAAAGCTCATGTCCATCTTTATCTCTAAAGATCAGGTGTCCTAACCATCCAACAGCTATTCCAACCCCGTTGTCCATTGAACCTGCTCTGAATAATCCCCCTTTTGCTAGATTATTACCAATATAATCATAAAAAGCTAATTTTTTTGGGAATTTTAGACCAAGCTTTCGATAAACTCAGATTTTCAGCCAGTCCAACCCCAACTATTTGATATATTTCTTGCTGGAAGTATCCCTTATCCCACTGATAACGAGTGGGCCCAAATAATTCGATTGGGGTAGTTGCTGAACCATACCACATAATTCCAGCAACTACGAAAGCTGCAAAAAAAATAGCAGCAATACTAACGGAAAGTACAGTTTCAATGTTGCCCATACGTAATCCTTTGTATAGACATTGAGGTGGATGAACACTAAGATGGAATAGACCTACCAATATGCCCAATGTACCTGCTACAATATGATGAGAGGCTATTCCTCCCGGAACAAAAGGATCAAAACCTTCCGCATCCCACGCTGGATTTATAGATTCTACTTTTCCAGTTAATCCATAAGGATCGGTCACCCATATTCCAGGACCGTACAAGCCTGTTACATGAAATGCACCAAAGCCAAAGCAAGCCAACCCTGAGAGAAATAAATGAATTCCAAAGATTTTTGGCAAATCCAAAGAGGGTTTTCCTGTACATTCATCACAAAATATTTCTATCCCAATACACCCAATGCCAGATAGCTGCCAAAAAGCACAAGCCAGAAAACACAATTTGTGCCCCTGCCGCACCTTCATAACTCCAAATACTCGTATTCGTTATAGTTCCTCCTGAAATACTCCAACCACCCCATGAATTGCTTATTCCTAAATGAGTCATGAAGGGTATAACAAGCATACCCTGTCTCCACATTGGATCAAGAACGGGGTCAGAGGGATCAAAAACCGCTAATTCGTATAGAGCCATTGAACCAGCCCAACCATAAACTAGAGCTGTATGCATTATGTGAACAAAAAGTAATCGACCAGGATCATTCAATACAATAGTATGAACATGATACCAAGGTAAACCCATGGAAATACCTCTCTTTATCAAAGATAAGTAGACACTATGTAACCTTATCACATTGAAAAAGATTATACTATGATGTACCTTTCAGTAGATTCCATATGAGAAAGGATCACTATTTATTCCATTTTGTTGGAAATAAGAGAACAAGTTTGTTCATAAGAACAAAGAGAAGCAAATCTATTCTATACTCGATGAGTACCAATACACAATGGGAAAATTGGTCCTATTTTTGTTTTTGGGAATGAATGCATAGATACTTGTTTATCATTCGAGCGATTGATCCTTTCATTAAAATTTTTTTTCACTATGTTTTCCCTTTCAATTTATGGAAAATAAAATAGGGTAAACAGAAAAAAAAAGATGACGAAGACAATAAACCCCTTGTTACGTTTTCATATTAAAGTGAAGTATAGTGCTTGATTTTTTTCTGAAATTTAATGCCTATTGGTGTTCCAAAAGTACCTTTTCAGAGTCCTGGAGAGGAAGATGCATTTTGGGTTTATGTGTAGTGTGACTTGTCAGGCATATTGGGTCATATGGGATTTATCCCATTCTCTCCCCTGATTGAGATATCCTCTACTTCGCCGAAGAAATATTGATTGAACTATCAATTATTTGGAGCATGAAGTGTAATTAAACCAATTAATTTATATTTATATTGGGGATCAATATCCATATATTATCAATTAGATGAATTTATGGTTGATTTAGACTGATAAAATATCCAGGCTCCATTCAGAAAAGAAAATACCAAATTGGTAATATATGTACAATTACCACTTATATCATAAACGATTCTTGTATTTAACTTTAACTATTTTAATTAATAAAATATATTAATTAAACTAGTACAAAGTAAAACTGCCAATCAATGGAATAGTATGATAACTGCGTGGAATAGTTTGTGGGAAGGCAAGTAAAGCTAAAGCATGAAACAAACGAATTCCAAAAAAAGTGGTACTAAGATTATTTGCCCTATATTATGTACAAATAGAATTTGGACAGATCTTTACTTAGAGTAGAATATGAACCTAAGAGAATTGAAAAGACCTATTCAGGAACAAGAAAACAACATCATGATTTGAATCGTGATGAAACAATATATCACTGAGAGGTTAATTCAAGAAGTTCAATAAATTGTTTTCTTTTCTTCTTTTAGTATGGTATGGAGAGATGCCAAAACAAAACCTATTTTTGAAAAAAAAATCAAACCTAAAAAAACTATTACAAAAGAAAGAAATAGGACTAAAATCGATGCATTGATTTTTTTTGCAATTTTTTTGAACCGTATGCATCCAAAGGTTCACATACGGTTTCTGGGGGATAGAATTTTGTCCTAATCAACCAACTTTATTGAGAAGGATTACTTTTTTTGGGCCAAGAGGTTGATAATGAGGTCCCAAATCAACTTGTTGGTCACATGGAATATCTCAATATAGAGGATGCTACTAGGGATCTTTATTTGTTTATAAACTCTCCCGGTGGATGGGTAATCCCAAGAATGGCCATTTATGATACTATGTAATTTGTGCCACCCGATGTGCATACAATATGCATGGGTTTAGCTGCTTCAATGGGATCTTTAATTCTAGTTAGAGGAGATATTACCAAACCTATAGCATTCCCTCACGCTTGGCATCAATGTAGTTTGTTCTTTTCTTCTTTTAGTATGGTATGGAGAGATGCCAATACAAAACCTACTTTTGAAAAATAAAAAAAAGCAAATCTAAAAAAACTATTACAAAAGAAAGAAATAGGACTAAAATCGATACTTTGATTTTTTTTCGCAATTTTTTTGAACCGTATGCACCCAAAGGTGCACATACAATTTCTAGGGGACAGAATTTTGTCCTAATCAACCGACTTTATCGAGAAGGATTACTTTTTTTGGGCCAAGAGGTTGATAATGAGGTCCCAAATCAACTTGTTGGTCTCATGGTATATCTCAGTATAGAAGATGCTACTAGGGATCTTTATTTGTTTATAAACTCTCCCGGTGGATGGGTAATCCCACGAATGGCCATTTATGATACTATGTAATTTGTGCCACCCGATGTGCATATAATGTGCATGGGATTAGCTGCTTCAATGGGATCTTTAATTCTAGTTGGAGGAGAAATTACCAAACCTATAGCATTCCCTCACGCTTGGCGTCAATGTAGTTTGTTCTTTTCTTCTTTTAGTATGGTATGGAGAGATACCAATACAAAACCTATTTTTGAAAAATAAAAAAAAGCAAACCTAAAAAAACTGTTACAAAAGAAAGAAATAGGACTAAAATCGATACTTTGAGATTTTTTTCTCAATTTTTTTGAACCGTATGCACCCAAAGGTGCACATACAATTTCTAGGGGACAGAATTTTGTCCTAATCAACCGACTTTATCGAGAAGGATTACTTTTTTTGGGCCAAGAGGTTGATAATGAGGTCCCAAATCAACTTGTTGGTCTCATGGTATATCTCAGTATAGAAGATGCTACTAGGGATCTTTATTTGTTTATAAACTCTCCCGGTGGATGGGTAATCCCACGAATGGCCATTTATGATACTATGTAATTTGTGCCACCCGATGTGCATACAATATGCATGGGATTAGCTGCTTCAATGGGATCTTTAATTCTAGTCGGAGGAGAAATTACCAAAACTATAGCATTCCCTCATGCTTGGCGCCAATGAGTTTGTTCTTTGAAAAACAAAAAAAACTATGTCTTTTCCATATCGAATATGAATTCTAAGTAATAATAGCATGGCATCTCAAGTTCAGTATGAACAAATCATTCTTGTTTTTTCATAACATGAGGTTTTGTATCGAAATAGGAGTATGAAAGAAAGGTTATTTTCTATTTGATCTTACATGTCGGGAGTACATTTCAGCATCAGAAGTCATTTTGTTATTCCAAACCAAAAGTCTCTTTTCTCTCTGATATTCATCATAGGAAGGAAAGAGTATGAAACGGAAAAAAAAACAATCATTTTTTCCCTATTTGATCGTATTAGAAATAAACTTTGGGATTTCTAAATCATAGACAAGATAAATATAGAAAGCAACAGAGCCATCATAGTATTTTTATTTTTTTTTTTACTCCTACGAAAGGAAGGTTGGTAAATGGATCATTCAACAATCCGGATCGGATGGATTATATTTCCTTCATCCTTTGAGAGAAGGGGGGAGGTAAATTCAATTCCATTATCGAGCCGTATGCAATGCACAAAAATGCCTGTACGGTTTTCAATTCTATTTTTTTTTCTTCTTCTTATTTTTTATCCCTTACATTAGCTTTAGACCAACCATGCAAAATAGAAGAACCCCTTATAATGTTATATTATTATCATCAGGGTTATGATTCACCAACCCGCTAGTTCTTTTTATGAGGCACAAGCTGGGGAATTTATCTTGGGAGCCGAAGAACTACTAAAACTTCATGAAACACTCACAAAGGTTTATGTACAAAGAACCAGCAATCCCTTATGGGTTATTTCCAAAGACATGGAAAGAGATGCTTTTATGTCAGCAAAAAATACCCAAGCTCATGACATTGTTGATCTTCTAGCAGTAGAAAATGCAAATATTATTGATTTTGTGTAAATCCATTTCAAAAACATAATTCACGTTTTCTTTGATTTGACATTAAATAGAAATGATTCATAATCATCAACGATCCAGTAAAGATTGATCTAAACCAAGCTATTCTTATTCTAGATACACATATATACGATATGCCAACTATTAAATAACTTATTAGAAACACAAGACAGCTAATCAGAAATGTCACAAAATCCCCCGATCTTTAAGGGTGTTCTCAGCGTCGAGGAACATGCACTAGGGTGTATGTGCGACTCGTTCAGATCATGAGCTCGAAGAAAGAAATGAGAAAATTTTTCCAGTATTAGTGATCAGTACCAACGAATAGAATGGATAGATTGGAAGAAGGCCATTTACTATCTAAAAATGAGAATCTATCATATACCTATATGGTATATAGAATTTTTGGTTTCCATTAGTGCAAATGGATTTGATTTGAGATGAGAAGCAATTCTCCATTGGTAGCAAATGGTTATCCATTAAGCGAAGGAAATACTATTAAGATAAGAAAATCAATTATGCTCTTATTCTTGAAAGAACAGACTAAGAGGGTTAGCTACCTATACCTAGCCAATTTTCATAATTAAATACCATCACTATATAGATAGTTCCTTTTGTGAAAAGACATATTACTATATAATTGATGGGTAGAGCCAAAGGATATGAACTATACAAGTTAATAATAACATTTGATTAAATGACAAAGGAGGCTTCGATGTATAGAAAGGGCCTCACCGTTAAATTAAAGAAGTAACTATAGAAACGACAGAACCCACTATTTTTTTAGTGTCAGTAGAATTGAGTATTTTCAGCTCAAATGTTTGGAAGGAATAAAAAATCATGGTTGGTAAGGTCATAGAAGCAAAAACCATGGGAATTTCATTTTTATATATCGGAATAATCCACTTTGTTATTAATTGAATGGAAGAGGGAAGAAAAAGAATGACTGAAAGAAGAGAAATCAATTAGTTATTCATTAAAGTTTAATTTGATTCAATGACCAGAGTTAGATGAGGATATTCAGCTCGGAGACATCAAACAAAAATTCATTTATTTACATCAACTTTTATAGGGGCTCATTCAAGACTTACTCGAATAGCTACTCAACAAAAAATAAGAGCCTTTGTTTCCTCTCATCGAGATCGAGACAGGCAAAAGAGGGATTTTTGTCATTTGTGGATCAGTCATATAAATGTAGTAACTCATGAGAATTTGGTATCCTATAGTTATAGTCGACTCATACACAATTTGCACAAGAGGCAATTGCTTCTTAATCATAAAATACTTGCACAAATAGCTATATCGAATAAGAATTGTCTTTACATGACTTCCAATAAGATCTCTCAAATAAAATAAAAGAAAGAGATTGTAAAGTAATCTACAGGAATGAATGATTGAAACAAAACTCCTCGGAGAATGAACTCCGGGAAGACAAAAGAAAAATAAATTCAAATACTTCTACTTATAAAATGAACGAAATGTTTCAATGAAAAAACATTTCCCCTTCCCATTTTTTTCTCTTATAACACAACAATAAAATCAGAATCCTAGGTTTTTCCGAACAAAACATCAATTTGAGCTTGAAAGTTTTGAGTCAATTGAGGGATATGTCTATTTATTTCTAGTTCTAGGATCAGTAGTTCTAGGGATCAACTTAGCTCTCTCAAATTATTTCTCATTATTAAGAAAAGGTAACAAAGATAAAATATGAGCTTGTTTTATAGCAATAGTAATTAATTGTTGTTGTTTCAAAGTTAATCTACTAATCCATCTAGATAATATTTTTCCTTGTTCACTAATAAATCGACTAATTAAACTCATATTTCTATAATAGATTCGATCCCCCGATTCAATTGGGGGCAAACGCCTACGAAAAGATCGCTTGGATTTACGAAAAGGTTGCTTGGATTTATCCATGGATTATTCCTTATCTCAAAAATTCACTTTATTCATTTTATTTTAGATCCGATAGAATAGTATTTGATTTGTATATATACTATATAATAATTGTGTTGTATATATGTTAAGGTTTTCCTCTTCCTATTTCATGAAAAGATCCTACACATGTTCCTTTCGATCTATTTCTTTATTTCACCATGAATTGTATGAATGCGGCAATAGCGACAAAATTTTCTTAACTCTAATCGATTGGGTGTATTGTGTCAACTCTTTTGAGTAATATATCTAGAAATACCCGACAATTCCTTATTAATACTATTTTGGCCACAACTGGTACATTCCAAAATAATTCTAATTCAGATATCTTTACCCTTGGCCATGAATGTCCTTTTTTAGATTTTGGATCGACTTAAATTCCTCTATTTTTGATTCAAACCGAAGAAGAAGAAAACAACAAAAAAATCAATAGAAGTTGCTAACTAAAAATGTAATTTCTAAAGAAAAGATTTGATTGTAAAAAAATTTATTCGGTTGTAATTAATATTAATCAAGTAAAAATTAAGTGATACAATTTCTTTCGAATTAGCATCCAACTATCCTAATCTCAGTATTTCATTTAAGTATCTTTTATCAATAACTAGAATGAAAAAAGGGAAATAACAAAGCATTTGGGAATAAACGATTAATTTCTATCAAGAGACTCGCAAAAGACCCAAACCATAGAGTAGTTAGCACAGGAACCATGGAGAGATATGTTTTTATATCTCGCATTGAAAATCCTCCTTCTTTATTTTATTGTAATACATATATTATCAGATGCTGTAGCTCAAGATTGTTTGTATTCATTTTTTTTAATTCGTTAGTTTCTCATATGTAAATAATTATTTTATTTTATTATATGAATATATGAAGATGAAAGAAAACAAATGGAAAACAAGACAAGGATTTTGTACAATGATACTTTACAACAATAAAGGGATGTAGTGCAGCTTGGTAGCGCATTTGTTTTGGGTACAAAATGTCACGGGTTCAAATCCTGTCATCCCTACCTAAGAAAGCGCTGTTAGTTCTATTTGGTAGAACACGGGTCTCCAAAACCTGATGTCGTAGGTTCAAATCCTACAGAGCGTGATTCTATTTATCTTATGCCGAATTACAAATTACAATAAAATAACTTAATAAAATGAAATTGAATTACAATTTCAATTTGACCTCTTCTGTGCATTGCGGGAGGTCAATCAAAAAATTAATATTACTCAATTAAAGGTCCAATTGATCACCATGTCTGTATTGTAAATACACTGTTATGAATAATCCTGCCAAAGTAATAGGAATTAGACCTAAGACGATTCCAAATAGAAAAATTTCAATCATTTCATTTTTTCTATTTTGTTTGTTTCGAGGAAACAAAAGTAAGATCTATCTCTAAATATAAATATAAATTATCCATGAATCTCAATGGCTAAGAACTAGCAATTGACATGGAAGGGAATCATACAATACTCGCATAATTTTGAAGAAATATTTAATGAATTGGTTACTCAATTTCAAATAAGTCACATCTTGTTCAAAATTCATGATCTGTATGTGAATGAGTCGAATTACTTATCCCTCAGTCTATTAGAGAACTATCTCTCCAGGGATTGTGAAAGATGTTCCACTAGAAATATTCTTGTCATTGCTTCATCTCATATTCCCAAAAAAGTGGATCCCGCTCTAATAGCTCCGAATAAATTAAATACATGCATTAAGATACGAAGGCTTCTTATTCCACAACAACAAAAGCACTTTTTCATTCTTTCATATACTAGGGGATTTCATTTGGAAATGAAAATGTTCCATACTAACATTTTCGAGTCCATAACCATGGGTTACAATGCATAAGATCTTGTAGCACTTATCAATGAGGCCCTATCAATTAGTATTATGCAGAGGAAATCAATTATAGAAACTAATACAATGGGATTAGCTCTTCATAGACAAACTTGGGATTTGCGATCCCAGGTAAGATCGGTTCAGGATCATGGGATCCTTTTCTATTAGATAGGAAGGGCTATTGCACAAAACATACTTCTAAGTAATTGCCCCATAGATCCTATATCTATCTATATGAAGAAGAAATCACATAAGGAAGGGGATTCTTATTTGTATGAATGGTACTTCAAACTTGGAATGAGCATGGAGAAATTAATGATACTTCTTTATCTTTTGAGTTGTTCTACCGGATCCATTGCTCAAGATCTTTGGTCTTCACCCGAACCTGATGAAAAAAATTGGATCACTTCTTATGGATTTGTTGAGAATGATTCTGATCTAGTTCATGAGCTATTAGAAGTAGAAGGTGCTCTGGTGGGATCCTCGTGGACTGAAAAAGATTGTAGTCAGTTTGATAATAATCGTGTGACATTACTCAAACCAAGAAATTGGTGAGATATGATGCAAAATGGATATTGTTCTATCATTGATCAGATATTTCTATATGAAAAATACGAATCGGAGTTTGAAGAAGGGGAAGGAGAAGGAGCCCTCGACTCACAATAGATAGAGGAGGATTTATTCAATAACATAGTTTGGGCTCCTAGAATATGGCGCCCGTGTGGTAATCTATTTGATTGTATCGAAAGGCCCACTGAATTGGGACTTCCCTATTGGGCCAGGTCATTTCACGGCAAGCAGATCATTTATCATAAAGAGGATGAGCTTCAAGAGAATAATTCAGAGTTCTTGCAGAGTGGAACCATGCAGTACTAGACACGAGATACATCTTCCAAAAAGCAAGGCTTTTTTCGAATAAGCCAATTCATTTGGGACCCTGTAGATCCATTCTTTTCCTATTCAAAGATCAGCCCTTTGTCTCTGTGTTTTCATATCAAGAATTCTTTGCAAATGAAGAGATGTTAAAGGGGCTTATTACTTCCCAAAAAAATCCTCCTACACTATATATAAATGTTGGTTCATCAAGAATACGCAAGAAAAACACTTTGAATTATTGATTCATTGCCAAAGATGGCTTAGAACCAATAGTTCATTATCTAATGGATCTTTCCATTCTAATACTCTATCTGAGAGTTATCAGTATTTATCAAATCTATTCCTATCTAACATAACACTATTGGATCAAATGACGAAGACATTATTGAGAAAGAGATGGCTTTTCCTGGATGAAATGAAACATTTGATTCATGTAATTGGAGAAAGATTTCCCATTCCTTAGCTATAAAGGTATGTGGCTATGAAAAGGGGATTAATTGAATCCTTGGTTTAACTAAATAACTAAATAAAATAGACAAACCTTTCTTTTCATCTCAAGTTGATGGATCTTCTCAATTGGAATATACCCATATGAATAGTACACATTCCAGTTAACTGAGTCTAATTTAATTTTTGAATTATTTTGTTCCGAAGCAAAGATATCCACGAATGCCAATTTATCCTATTCAGATATTTGCAACCAAGAGGTACTGGATTCTCTTTTAAATAGGCCCTAAAAGGAGAAGGAAGGCTGGAATGCCGACAGATATCTATCTATTCTCTAATTCATCCAACCCGATACCATTTTGGGAACATCCAGTGCCAAAGTCACTGAATGGGTAAGTCGCCAATCCCTAAAATGAACTATGTCCTTTATCTGCTGGGTTACAAGTACTGGTGGATATTTTATCAAAGGTTTCTATCAATCTACCCTTGTGTGATTCCTGTTGAATCATATACTCGGGGGCGGGTGCAAGGCGAGTGATTTCAAAATGGACTCCTCATTCATTATATAAAGAAGATCACCAAGATTTCATGATTCATTGCCAAACCTATTCCAATTCCAACAGCCCGAACTCAGATCGTGGGGATCGCCGGAATACTTCATATCAATAGATAAGATACTCAGTATATCAATATAATATTAATTCGATCCAAAATTTGTTATTGAATTGCTCATTCAATGAGCATTCTCAATATTATGCCTTGAATAGAATTCGAACCTCCACACTCTTTAGCACAAGATTTTAAGTCTCGCGTGTCTACCATTTCACCATCAAGGCATCTTGAAAGTGAATCGTATTCCATGAATATGATATCTATCTAGTGTCATATATTCCATATATGACAAAATGACAAAGGTGGAGTGTTGAAGTATTTCTATCGATCAATCATATAGGCCCAAGTTAGACATCAAATTGCTTTGATTTGCATTATCCGGAGGATGTCTTATATATATCAAAAAGATGTACAATCAAACCTATTTCTCAATTCAATAGAAGCCCCAAAGAAGTGAATATGGTACCCAAATAATAATAGATATGGCAAAAGCGGGCCCGATAATGCCTATTCCTAATCCTAAATAGAATGTGAATGTAACGATGTAGGGATCCATATGTAAGTAAACATAGTATCTATTTACATATGCTCGAATGACCCCTTCTCATAATTCTTATAATAAGAATATATATAACCCTATTCTAGTCTAGTCCTGTATGAAATGAACTTATAATTTGATGATCGAGTTGATTCCATGATTACAAGTTCATAACCCGAGTCCCTTCCCATTTTGTGCGAAATAGATCTACTAATTATTTTATTCCAGTAAGTAAGAGGGATCTTGAACTAAGAAATAGACCTAGAAGCTAAAAGAGGATATCCTGAGCAATTGCAATAATTGGGTTCATTGATATTCCTGGTATAGTAGATGCTATCACACATACAGTCATACTCAATTTGATGGAATTGTTTGAGCTTAAAGGGGATCTTCTATAATTTCGCACATGAGGGGTTATTTCTTGGTTTCGTCTAGTCATTAATAACTTGATTTTTTTTAGATAATAGTATATAGAAACAATGCTCATAAGGAGTCCTATTGAAACCAAGAAATATAGGCCCACCTGCCATCCACACCAAAATAGATGGAGTTTTCCGAAAAAACCTACTAGTGGAGAAAGACCTCCTAGGGATAAGAGACATAGGGCTGAAGAGAGGGCCAAAAAAGGATCTTTCGTGTATAATCCTACATAATCTCGAATTTTATCAGTTCCAGTACATAGACCAAATAATACAATGCAAGTAAAAGTTCCTAGATTCATGGAGATATAGAACACCATATAAGTTATCATGCTTGCATATCCATCATTTGAGTCTCCAATAATTACATATCCAATTTGACCGATGGATGAATATGCAAGCATATGTTTCATGCTTGTTTGAGTAATAGCAATGAGATTCCCCAATATCATGCTAAGAATAGCTAGGATTTCCAGAGGAAGATGCCATTCATTTGATGAGAAATAAAAAGGAATATCGAAAAGCTGAAGCAGCTACTTTCGAAGTAACAGAAAGAAAAGCAATGACTAGAGTGGGAGAGTCAAAGTCAAAAAGAGGATTCCTCACTTCTCTCTCATTCAAAACTGTGCATGAGACTTTCATCTCACATGGCTACTAAGTGATAAAAGAAAGAAGAACTCATCATCTTTCTTTTTTGATTACCTTCCTTGCATATGTATAAGACCGAATCCATTCGATTTCAAAAAAGGATTACTAATCCTTAACTTTTCAAGGAATCCTTCATTAGTGGTTATGAATGACTGAATTTCTCAATCTTTTCGACATTGGTTCTACAGGAGCAAGTCAAAAAGATTGAGAAATAGAACCATTTGATTTGATTCATTCTCAATAGCCATGAGATGATCATCTTAGGGTGATCCTTTTGTCAACAGATGCTCCTATTACACTCGTAGTCTCTGAAGGATGAGAACTAGCTATGTAGCATCTACATCGATAATTCAAGTATTGTATACATCATTAGTCTAATCCTTTGTTGGAACTAGCCATAATAACGAACTTGCAAAATGATTTGTTTATCATAAAGAGATTCATTGTTCCTGACCCTTGTTTGCCTTAATTGTTATTTGAACAAAAAGATCACAATAAACTTTTGGTAAAAGTTATGTCTTGGTTTGAGTGGGAATAGCATTTCTCTTCTGCATGTCTATGGAGTTTTGAAAAATCGAAACATCTCAGAGATAGATATAGAGGAAGGAATTTGTCGAAAGAACTGCATTCCTTTGTATATGTTAGGAGTCCATTGATGAAAAGGTGCTGGGGAAAGCTTGAACCCAATTCCTACAGTAATGGATATAAGCACAATTGAAATTCCTAGGGAGTTATACATTTGTGTATTGATAAGACCATTCACTACTTCTTGAAGCTTGATCTCCCCCCTAGATGAACCATATAGACAAGAGAAACCATGAACCAGAATAGAAGAGCTTGCCCCTCCCATGAGTAAATATTTCATAGTAACCTCATTAGACCGCACATCTCTCTTGGTATATCCAGATAATAGGTAGGAACATAAACTGAAACATTCTGGAGCTACAAAGATAGTTATTAAATCGTTAGCACCACATAGAAACATTCCTCCTAGAGTAGCTATTAATACGAATAATAGAAATTTGTTATAGCCATTTTTGTACATTCAATGTACTCTACGGATAGAGGAATAAATAGAGTTGAACATAGTAAAATAAGAAATTGAAACTTCCATGGAAGAGAAGCAAATAAAAGGCTTTCATAAAAATTCTCGTAGAATCGAGAATGAAGTTTTCATTCTGCACATGCCAGACTATGAATTGGTAACTGCATCCAATCTCCAAAAAGTACCAATTGTTTCAAACTTTCTATTTTTGGAATGGGATATTTATAGAATCCCCATGAATAAATAGGATCAAACCTTATTCCATGATATTTCCATAAGATTCCTCTTTCTTATTCTTAAGCAAGCCCCTGAGAGGGCTTAGTTGATCCATGATTTATTTTCATCTTTCTTTTCCTTTTTGTTTGTTTCAAGAAAGATATTGATCAATTTTGATTCTTTCTTTTTCTATTGATTCTTTTCTAATCAAGATGTATGGATCCATGGACTATTCCTATTCATGGATTAACGAAAATGTGCAAAAGCTCTATTTGCCTCTGCCATTCTATGAGTCTCTTCCTTTTTGCGTATGGCATTGCCACTCCCTTTGGTAGCATCTACTAATTCAGAACTTAATTTGAAAGCCGTATTTCAACCTAGACATTTTTGGGATGCCCCTAATAACCAACAAATGGCAGGTGCTTTTCCTTGTGTAGATCCTATTTCAATAGGAACTTGATGGGTCGATCTGCCTACACATCTTGCTTTTACTGCTACATCGGGAGTTACTCCATGTATTGCTTGATGTAAAATAGATAGTTTATTTGATAAGCCAATGATTTTTTTTTGTGTTTCAGAATACGGTTAACCAACATGTTAACTAATCAATTATGATAAATTGGATTGAATTTTGTAGATTTTTCTTTTGCAGTACCTTGATGTGACATGAGCATGAAAGAGGTTCAAGAATCAGTTTTCTTTTTATAAGGGCTAAAAACAAATCACTTGTTTTTTGCTTTTTTACCCCATATTGTAGGGTGGATCTCAAAAGATATGAAAGATCTCTCTCCAATCCATACATATGACTTTTATCGAATATGGCTTTCCACAGAATTCTATATGTATCTTATTTATAAGATCAAGTATGGAATTCTGTTTACTCAATTTAAATTGAGTATCCATTTCACTCCTTTTCCTAGATCGAGTCCTTGGGTTTCCAAAATAGTGTAATGTAAAAAGAAGTGCTTCGAATCATTGCTAGTTGACTCAGACCTATTCTGAAAAAGTCAAGGTATTTTGAATTGTATGTTGACACGGACAAAGTAAGGGAAAACCTCTGAAATGATTTCAATATTGGACCTTGGACATATAAATAGAATATTAATAGTTCTGAATTGCATCTCTTTAGAAAGAAGATCTTTCTTTTGTCTCATGGTAGCCTTCTCCGATCCCCTTATGAAACTTTCATTATTGGGTTAGCCATACACTTCGCATGTTTCTAGCAATTCACATGGCATCATAGCAATTCACATGGCATCATCAATGACGATCCTTTACTCCGATAGCATCTAGGGTTTCCTAAATAATGTGATATCTTACACCCGGTAAATCTTTAACCATTCCTCCTCTTACTAATGCTACAGAATGTTCTTGTAAATTATGGCCAATACATGGTATATAAGCATTGATTTCAAATCTAGAGGTTAATCATACTCTGGCAACTTTATGTAAGGCAGAGTTTGGTTTTTTGGGGGTGATAGTGGAAAAGTTGATAGATAAGTCACTCTTACTATCACTCTACAGAACTGTACTTGAGATTTTTGCCTCATATGGCTCCTCATTCAATTCTTTCAAAGTAATTGGATCCTTTTCCTCATTTTTGAGAATCTCCTCCCTTCTCCCTTTCCATCTTGAAGAGTAACTAAGACCAATTCAGTTAGGTTTTCATGTTCCAATTGAACACTTTCCATTTATAATCAAAGGAGAAGATTATTCTTTTTACCAAACATAACATATGCGGATCAAATCACAACCTTATAACTTATAATAAGATAATAAGAACAAGTAATAAGAACAAGAGATCTTTCTTGATCAATCCCCTTGCCCCTCATTCTTCAAGAATCAGAAAGATCCTTTTCGAGTTTGAATTTGTTCATTTGGAATCTGGGCTCTTCTATCTTCTACTTAATTTATTTATATTTACTTCTATTTTTTATTTTATTCTTTATATCATTTCGATTTTATTTCCCTCTATTTTTATTCCCTTCCATCATTCCTTAAGTTCCGTAGGTTTGTTAATCCTGTAGAATCTGACCCATTTTCTCATCGATCAAAGGGTACGAAATAAATCAGATTGATTTTTCGATCAAAAGTACTATGTGCAACCTTTGGCTTTTTTCCTCTTTCTCTATCCCTATTCCATAGGTATAGTGTTTGAATCAATAGAGAACCTTTTCTTCTGTATGAATCGATATTATTATATTCCAATTCCTTCCTGATACCTCACAACAAAAATCCCGAATTGGATCCAAAATTGATGGGTTGGTGTGAGCTTATCCATGCAGTTATGCACTCTTCAAATAGGAATCCATTTTCTGAAAGATCTTGGCTTTTGTGCTTTGGTGAGTCATCCGAGATCCTTTTGATGACCTATGTTGTGTTGAAGAGATATCTATATGATCCGATCGATTGCGTAAGACCCGCGGTGACAACGGAATCGGGGGAAGTATACAGAAAAGATAGTTCTTTTCTATTATATTAGTATTAGTTAGTGATCCCAGCTTGGTGAGTCCTTTCTTTCATGATGAACTGTTGGTACCAATCCTACATTTTATTTTGTCTCTGTGGACCAAGGAGAAAGGGGGCTAAGCGGGAAGAGGGTTGTACCTTGAGAGAAGCAAGGGGGTCAACCTACTTCAAATATACAACATGGATTTTGGCAATGGAGTTGGACCCTCATGTTGATATGAATAAATCAGTCTTTCGACAAAGGTCAATCTTTGCCTACTAGGCAAGAGAGGATAGCAAGTTACAAATTCTGTCTTGGTAGGACATGTATTATTATGAAATTCATAAATGAAATAAATTCATAAATGAAAATGAAGTTAAGTAGTTAATGGTGAGGTTACCATTATCCTTTTTGTAGTGATGAATCTTGTATGTGTTCCTAAGAAAAGGAATTTGTCCATTTCATTTTTTGAGGTCTCACAAGAAAAAGGAAAAAGGGTGTGGAAATGCATAGGAACTCTCGAATGGAAATTGAAAAGAAATGTAGCTCCAGTTCCTTCGGAAATGGTAAGATCTTTGGCGCAAGAAGAAGGGGTTATCTGTATCATCTTGACTTGGTTCTACCTCCCCTCTTTTTTAACAATACTGAGTCGAGTTCTTTTCCTACTAGTATCGAATAGAACATGCTGAACAAAATTTTCTTCATGTAAAACAAAACCTACTCAATTTAGATCAGGAAAATCGTATGGATTTTATGAAACCATGTGCTATGGTTCGAATCTGTAGTCAATCCTATTTCCAATAGGAGCAGTTGACAATGGAATCCCATTTTTCCCATTATTTTACTCTATCCATATCCATAATAGTAATAATGTGAAAAGAAGGCCCGGCTCCAGGTTGTTCGGGAATAGTGACATTGAGTTTCTCGACCCTTTGCCTTAGGATTAGTTAGTTCTATTTCTCGATGGGGCCAGGAAGGGATATAACTCAGTGGTAGAGTGTCACCTTGACATGGAGGAAGTCATCAATTTAAGCCTGATTATCCCTAAACCCAATGGGAGTTTTTCTATATTGACTTTGCCCCCCACCATGATCGAATGAGAATGGATAAGAGGCTCATGGGATTGACGTGATAGGGTAGGGATGGCTATATTGCTGGGAGTGAACTCCAGGCTAACATGAAGCACATGGGTACAAGTTATACCTTGAAATGAAAGATAGTTCCGAATCCCCTTTGTCCACAAACAAGGAAGCTATAAGTAATGCAACTATGAATCTCATGGAGAGTTCAATCCTGGCTCAGGATGAACGCTGGCAGCATGCTTAACACATGCAAGTCAGATGGGAAGTGGTGTTTCCAATGGCGGACGGGTGAGTAATGCATAAGAACCTGCCCTTGGGAGGGGAACAACAACTAGAAATGGTTGCTAATACCCCATAGGCTGAGGAGCAAAAGGAGGAATCTGCCCGAGGAGGGGCTCGCGTATGATTAGCTAGTTGGTGAGGCAATAGCTTACCAAGGCAATGATCAGTAGCTGGTCTGAGAGGATGATCAGCCACACTAGGACTAAGACAGAGGCCAGACTCTTACGGGAGGCAGCAGTGGGGAATTTTCCACGATGGGTGGAAGCCTGACGGAGCAGTGCCGCATGGAGGTAGAAGGCCCATGGGTCGTGAACTTCTTTTCTCGAAGAAGAAGCAATGACAGTATCTAAGGAATAAGTATTGGCTAACTCTGTGCTAGCAACCACGGTAAGACAGCGGATGCAAGCGTTACCCAGAATGATTGATCGTAAAGCATCTGTAGGTGGCTTTTCAAGTCTGTCGTCAAATCCCAGGGCTTAACCCTGGACAAGCAGTGGAAACTGCCAAGTTGGAGTACGGTAGGGGCAGAGGGAATTTTCGGTGGAGCAGTGAAATGCATAGAGATCGAAAAGAACACCAATGGTGAAAGCACTCTACTGGGTTGACATTGACACTGAGAGATGTAAGCTAGGGGAGAAAATGGGATTAGATACCCCAGTAGTCCTAGTTGTAAATGATGGATACTAGGCACTGTGCGTATCGACCTGTGCAGTGCTGTAGCTAACGCGTTAAGTATCCCACCTGGGGAGTACGTTCGCAAGAATGAAACTCAAAGGAATTGATGGGGGCCTACATACATGGTGGAGCATGTGGTTTAATTTGATGCAAAGTAAAGAACCTTACCAAGGATTGACATGTCGTGAATCCTCTTGAAAGACAGGGGTGCCCTCAGGAACGCAGACACGGGTGGTGCATGGCTATCGTCAGCTCATGCCATAAGGTGTTGGGTTAAATCCTACAATGAGCACAACCCTCATGTTTAGTTGCCACCATTGAGTTTGGAACCCTGAACAGAGTGCCGGTGATAAGCCAGAGGAAGGTGAGGATGATGTCAAGTCATCATGCCCCTTATGCCCTAGGCAACACACGTGCTACAATGGGCGGGTCAAAGGGTCACCATCCCTTGAGGGTGAGCTAACTCCAAAAACCCATTCGCAGTTCCGATTGTCGGCTGCAACTCACCTGCATGAAGCTGGAATCACTAGTAATCGCTAGTCAGCCATATGGCGGTGAATTTATTCCCGGGCCTTGTACACACCGCCCATCACACTATGGGAGCTGGCCATGCCCAAAGTCATTACCTTAACCATAAGGAAGGGGATGCCGAAGGTGGGTCTAGTGACAGGGGTGAAGTCATAACAAGGTAGCCATACTGGAAGGTGCGGCTAGATCACCTCCTTTTCAAGGAGAGCTAATGCTTGTTGGGTATTTTGGTTTGACACTACTTCACATCCAAAAAGAAGCAAGCTACATCTAAGCTAAGCTTGGATATGGAAGTCTTCTTTCATTTCTCGACAGTGAAGTAAGACCAAGCTCATGAGCTTATTATCCTAGGTCAGAACAAGTTGATAGGATCCCCCATTTTACATCCCCATGTCCCTTCTGTGTGGTGACAACACAGGGATGTAAAAAGGAAAGAGAGAAATGGGGTTTCTCTCACTTTTGGCATAGCAGGCCTCCCAGTGGGAGGCCCACACAATGGGCTATTAGCTCAGTGGTAGAGCGTACCCCTGATAATTGCGTCATTGCACCTGGGTTGTGAGGGTTCTCAACCACATGGATAGTTCAATGTGCTCATCAGTGCCTGACCCAAAAATGTGGATCATCCAAGGTACATTAGCATGGTGTACTCCTCCCATTTGAATCAGAGTTTGAAACCAAACTTCTCCTTAGGAGGATAGATGGGGCAATTCAGGTGAGATCCAATGTAGATCTAACTTTCTATTCACTCGTGGGATCTGGGTGGTCCGGGGGGGACCACCACGGCTCCTCTCTTCTTGAGAATCCATACATCCCTTATCAGTGTATGGACAGCTATCTCTCGAGCACAAGTTTAGGTTCAGCCTCAATGAGAAAATGAAGCACCTAACAATGCATTTTCACAGACCAAGAACCTACGAGATCACACCTTTCAATCTGGGGTGACAGAGGGATCGTTCTGTTTGAGCCTTTTTTCATGCTTTCGCAAAGGTCTAGAGAAAATAGCAATCAATAGGATTTCTCTAATCCTCCCTTCCTGAAAGGAAGAAAAGAACATGAAATTCTTTTTCCTTTTCACAGGGACTAGGAGATTGGATCTAGCCATAAGAAGAATGCTTGCTATAAATAACTCACTTCTTGGTCTTCGACCCCCTCAATCACTACGAGCGCCCCCCGATCAGTGCAATGGGATGTGTCTATTTATCTATCTCTTGACTCAAAATGGGAGCAGGTTTGAAAAAGGATCTTAGAGTGTTTAGGGTTGCACCAGTAGGGTCTCTTAATGCCTTCTTTTTTCTTCCCATCAGAGTTATTTCACAAAGGCTTGCCATGGTAAGGGAGAAGGTAAGCACACTTGAAGAGCATAGTACAATGGAGAGCTTTATGCTATATTCGGAAAGGATGAATCGCTCCTGAAAAAGAATTATTGATTCTCTCCCAATTGGTTGGATCGAAGGTACGATGATTTACTTCACGGGCGAGGTCTCTAGTTCAAGTCAAGGGTGGCCCAGCTGCGCCAGGGAAAATGATTGAAGAGGCATCTAACTCTTTCATGCATATTCCACTTGGCTCGGGGGGGATATAGTTCAGTTGGTAGAGCTCCGCTCTTGCAATTGGGTCATTGCGATTATGGATTGGATGTCTAATTATCCAGGCGGTAATGATAGTATCTTATACCTGAACCGGTGGCTCACTTTTTCTAAGTAATGGGGAAGAGGACCGAAATATGCCACTCAAAGACTCTACTGAGACAAAAATATGGGCTGTCAAGAACGTAGAGGAGGTAGGATGGGCAGTTGGTAAGATCTAGTATGGATCATACATGGACGAGCGTTGGAGTCGGTGGCTCTCCTAGGGTTCCCTCATCTAGGATCCCTAGGGAAGAGGATCAAGTTGGCCCTTGTGAATAGCCTGATGCACTATCTCCCGTCAACCCTTTTAGTGAAATGTGGCAAAAGGAAGGAAAATCCATGGACCGACCCCATAGTCTCCACCCCATAGGAACTACGAGATCACCCCAAGGATGCCTTCGGCATCCAGGGGTCACAGACCAACCATAGACCATCCAGTTGGGTAGAAAAAGGGGGAGAGCTTTCTATTCCTATTCTCCTATAGCTAGATTCTTTGGAACCACAAGAATCCTTAGAATGGAATTCCAACTCAGCACCTTTTCAGAAGAGTTTCTCTTTGGTGAGCACAGTAAGATAAAAGTTGTAAGCTTTGTTCAGGGGGGAGTTATTATCTATCGTTGGCCTCTATGGTAGAATCAGTCAGGGAGGCCTAAGAGGCAGCGGCTTACCCTGTGGTGAATGTCAGTGGTTCGAGTTCGCTTATCTCCAGCTTGTGAACTTAGCTGATACTATGATAGCACCCAATTTTTCTGATCCGGTAGTTCGATCTATGATTTCTCATTCATGGATGTTGATAAGATCCTTCCATTTAGCATTAGCAGCACCTTAGGATGACATAGCCTTAATGTTAATGGAAAGGTTCAAATGAGGAAAGGCTTACGGTGGATACCTAGACACCCAGAGATGAGGAAGGGCGTAGCAAGCGATGAAATGCTTCGGGGAGTTGAAAATAAGCATAGATTTGGAGATTCCTGAATAGGTCAACCTTTCAAACTATTGTCGAATCCATGGGTAGGCAAGAGACAACCTGGCGAACTAAAATATCTTAATAGCCAAAAGAAAAGAAAGCAAAAGTGAATCCCGTAGTAGCGGCGAGCGAAATGGGAGCAGCCTAAACCGTGAAAATGGGGTTGTGGGAGAGCAATACAAGTGTCATGCTGCTAGGCGAAGTGGTGGAGTACTACACCCTAGATGGCAAGAGTCCAGTAGCTGAAAGCATCACTAGCTTACAATTTGACTCGAGTAGTATGGGGCACGTGGAATCTCGTGTGAATCAGCAAGGACCACCTTGCAAGGCTAAATACTCCTGGGTGACCGATAGTGAAGTAGTACTGTGAGGGAAAGGTGAAAAGAACCCCCATCAGGGAGTGAAATAGAACATGAAACCATAAGCTCCCAAGTAGTGGGAGGAGAATGTCATCTCTGATTGCGTTCCTGTTGAAGAATGAGCCGGTGACTCATAGGCAGTGGCTTGGTTAAGGGAACCCACCAGAGCCATAGCTAAAGCGAGTCTTCACAGGGTGATTGTCACTACTTATGGACCCAAACTTGGGTGATCTATCCATGACCAGGATGAAGCTTGGGTGAAACTAAGTGGAGGTCCGAACTGACTAATGTTGAAGAATCAGTGGATAAGTTGTGGTTAGGGGTGAAATGCCACTCGAACCCAGAGATAGCTGGGTCTCCCTGAAATGCATTGAGGCACAGCAATTGACTGGACATCTAGGGGTAAAGCACTATTTTGGTGCAGACCACGAGAGTGGTACCAAATCGAGGCAAACTTTGAATACTAGATATGACCCCAGAATAACTGGGGTCAATGTCGACCAGTGAGATGATGGGGGATAAGCTTCATCATCAAGAGGGAAATAGCCCAGATTACCAACTAAGGCTCCTAAATGGCCACTCAATGATAAAGGAGTAGGGGTGCAAAGATAGCCAAGAGGTTTGCCTAGAAGCGGCCACCCTTGAAATAGTGCATAATAGCTCACTGATCGAGTGCTCTTGCGCCGAAGATGAACGGGGCTAAGCGATCTGCCGAAGGTGTGGGATGTAAAATTGCATCAGTAGGGGAGCATTCCACCTTAGAGAGAAGCACCTGCGCAAGTAGGTGTGGACGAAGCAAAAGCAAGAATGTTGGCTTGAGTAATGGAAACATTGGTGCGAATCCAATGCCCTAAAAACCTAAGGGTTCCTCCACAAGGTTCATCCACGGAGGGTGAGTCAGTGCCTAAGATCAGGCCGAAAGGCATAGTCGATGGACAACAAGTGAGTATTCCTGTACTACCCCTTGTTGGTCACGAGGGATGGAGGAGGCTAGGTTAGCCAAAAGATGGTTATCGGTTCAAGGATGCAAAGTGACCTTGCTTTTTTAGGGTAAGAAGGGGTAGACGAAATGCCTCAAGCAGGCACTATGGTGCTGAAGTAACCCATGCCATACTCCCAAGAAAAGGTTGAATGACCTCAACAAAAGGGTACTTGTACCTGAAACTGACACAGGTGGGTAGGTAGAGAATACCTAGGGGTGCGAGACAACTCTCTCTAAGGAACTCGGCAAAATAGCCCTATAACCTTGGGAAAAGGGGTGCCTCATCACAAAGGGGGTCACAGTGACCAGGCCTGGGTGACTGTTTACCAAAAACACAGGTCTCCGCAAAGTCGTAAGACCATGTATGGGGGCTGATGCCTGCCTAGTGCCGGAAGGTCAAGGAAGTCGATGACCTGATGATAGGGTAGCCAGTGACCGAAGCCCCGGTGATTGCCGGTGATAACTATAATGGTCCTAAGGTAGCAAAATTCCTTGTCGGGTAAGTTTCTAGCAATACAAAAGGTGTAACGATCTGGGCACTATCTTAGAGAGAGGCTCGGTGAAATAGACATGTTTGTGAAGATGCAGACTACATGCACCTAGATAGAAAGACCCTATGAAGCTTTACTATTCCCTGGGAATGGCTTTGGGCCTTTCCTGTAGAGCTTAAGTGGCAGGCAAAGAAGGCCTCCTTCCGGGGGAGCCGAGCCATCAGTGAGATAGCACTCTGGAAGAGCTAGAATTCTAACCTTGTGTTAGGACCTATAGGCCAAGGGACAATCTCAGATAGATAGTTTCTATAGGGCATAGGTCTCCCAAAGAGTGATGGAGGCATGCAACGGTTTCATCAGGCTGGACAGAGATTGGCCCTCGAGTGCAAAGGCTGAAGGGAGATTGACTGCAAGACCCACCTATCCTTAGTGATCCAACGGTGCAGAGTGGAAGGGCTGTCGCTCAATGGATAAAAGATACTCTAAGGATAACAAGCTGATCTTCCCTAATAGTTCACATCGATGGGAAGGTTTGTCACCTCGATGTCGGCTCTTCACCACTTGGGGCTGTAGTATGTTCCAAGGGTTGGGCCGTTTGCCCATTAAAGTGGTGCACGAGCTTGGTTCAGAACATCGTGAGACAGTTAGGTCCATATCTAGTGTGAGCATTAGAGCATTGAGAGGACCTTTCCCTAATAGGTTTCTCTTATTTATCACCTGTGTCTACTATCTAGGTAGAATGTCGTCGCCTATTGTTACTAAGAAACTGAAAGAAACCTTAGAAATGGAAGAAAGGGGAGAAAGTGAGGAAGAACATGATGTAGAAACAACTTCCAAAATGAGGGAGACTAAACAGGAACAAGAGGGATCCATCGAAGAAGACCCTTCCTTTTCTTCGGAAGAAAAGAAGGATCTGGACAAAATAGATGAAACGGAAGAGATCCGAGCAAATGGAAAAGAGAAAACAAAGGATGAATTCTACTTTCACTTTAAAGAGACATGCTATAAATATATCCCAGTTTATGAAGATTCTTATCTTGATACCCATCAAGATACTTGCCAATTGGGAAGACTTAAAGAAGATAAAAAAAAGTCTTATTTAATATATAAAAAATCTCTTGTGAATTTTCTTTTTGATTATAAACAATGAAATTGTCCATTGTGATATATAAAAAATGATCGATTTGAAAATGCTGTATGAAATGAAATCTCACAATATTTTTTTTATACATGTCCAAGTGATGGAAAAAAAATATCTTTTACATACCTGCCCAGTTTATCGATTTTTTCGGAAATGTTAGAACGGAAAATTTTTTTGTACATGACAGAAAAACTATCCCATGAAGACCTGTATAATCATTGGGTTTATACCAATGAACAAAAAAAGTACAACTTGAGTAATGAATTACTAAGTAGAATAAAAGTTCTAGAAAACTCTTTTCTAGATATGCTCGAAAAAAGAACTAGATTGTACAATGATGAAAATGAACAAAAATGCTTTGCACAAAGCATATGATCCTCTTTTGAATGGACCATATCGCGGGACAATCTGAAAAAAAATTACATTCACATGCAATCAAAAATAATTTTCCATTTTCTATAAAAGAAAAATTTTCCATAGAAACTTGGAAAAATAAAATCAATAAAATTAAATATATAATTTTTAATTATATTAATGATTATAATGATTACCAAGAATTTGGGCATCAAAGGAATATGTTCGTTGAGAAATTAGTAGTGACTTATATTGGTAACTACTTTAACTCAATAGGTAAATCTTCTTTTGAGCCTGCACATAGTTTGACCTTGATCAAATTTTCTTTATTATTTTCATTACCAGAACAAAAAACACTTAATTCAGAAAGTCAAGAAAAATCTTTTCAAATTGAAGGAATTACAACTAATAGAAATGTAACTGACCAAATAACAATTCGAAATAAATCTATTGGAATAGAAGATGAAATAGAAGATGGAATAGAAGAAATTTGTAAAGAGGTTCCTCGATGGTCATATAAATTGACCGATGATTTAGATTTAGAAGAAGAGCAGGAACAAACTATAGAAGAATCACTGGAAGATCTCAAGATTCATTCAAGAAGAGCTAAACACGTGGTAATTTATATTGATGATATTGATAATGAAAATTCGACTACTACAGATAACTCTACTGATACTATTAATATTAATGATAGTGGTAATAATGATAATAGTGATGAAGATGAAGAACTAGCTTTGATATGTTACTCACAACAATCCGATTTTAGTTGGGATATAATCAAAGGATCCATGCATGCTCAAAGACGTAAAATCATTACTTAGGAAATGTTTCAAGCAAATATACATTCTCCGCTTTTTTTGGATCAAATAGACAAAATATTTCTTGTCTCTTCTTTTGATATATCAGAAATGAGAAACCTCTTTTTCAGAAATTGGTTAAGAAGAGAACCAGAATTGCAAATTTTTGAGGAATAAACAAAAGAAAAGGCAGAAAAAGAAAGCAGAAAATGAGGAAATACAGATAGTAATATCCAAAATTTGGGATACCATTATATTTGCTCAAATAATAAGGGGTTTAATGTTAATAACCCAATCTTTTCTTAGAAAATATATTCTATTGCCTTCATTGATAATAGCTAAAAATATTGGGCGTATGTTATTATTTCAATTCCCGGAGTGGTGCGAGGATTTGAAAGATTGGAATAGAGAAATGCATATTAAATGCACCTATAATGGTGTTTAATTATTAGAAACAAAATTTCCCCAGTATTGGTTAACATACGGTATTCAGATAAAGATTCTATTTCCTTTTTGCCTAAAACCTTGGCGAAAGTCTAAGGTCCTATCTGATAATAGGAATCTAATGAAAAAAAAGAAAAAAAGAAAGACAATTTTTGTTTTTTAACAATATGGGGAATGGAAACAGAAGTTCCCTTCGGTTCTGCCCGAAAATGACCTTCCTTTTTTGAACCCATTTATAAAGAACTCGAAACAAAAATTTGAAAAACAAAAAATAAATTTTTTTGAGTTTTAAGAGTTTTCGAAGAAAGAATAAAATGGTTTTTGAAAGTTCAGAAAGTTAGGAAAGAAAAAATAGGATGGACTATCAAAGTAGTTAGAAAATGGATAATGAGAGAATTGGAAAAACTCAATCCAATTTCTTATTCTTGTTTGGATTGAGTAAAATGAAAGTTTATGAACCGAATGAAAAGAGCAAAGATCACAAATCAAGTAATAAAATTACTTATAAATCAACCACTCAAATTCATTTTATGGGTTGGACAAATTATTCACTCATAAAAAAAAATAAAAGACCTTGCTGATAGGACACGCACAAGAATGAATCAAATAGAACAAAATACAAAAGACAATAAAAAATAGTTCTAATTTGTGATGATAAAAAACTGCAATTGCATAAAGATATTTGGCAGATACTCAAAAGGCAATAAATCCAATTAATACATAAATCACATTATTTTATGAACTTTTTCATTGAAAATATATATAATATATATTAATATTTTGCTACGTACCATTAATATTTTCAGGATCAATGTACAACTTTTTCTTTGAATAAAAAAATTATCAATAAATCCATCATTGACAAGGGTCAAATAAATCAAAATACAATGGATTTTATTTCAACTATTAAAAAATCATTTTCCAATACTAATATTATTCAAAATATTATTCAAATTAGTAATAATAATTCAAATATTTCTTACAAGAAGATACCCTACTTGTCTCAAGCATATGTATTTTATATATTATCACAGAACCAATTACTTAAGACCCAATTACTTAATAAGTCTTACTTGAGATCTGTACGTCAATATGACAGAACTTATCCATTAATTGGGGACACAATTAAGAATTATTGCATAGCACAAGAAATACATGATTCCAAATCAAAGTATAAGAAAATTGATAAGTATAAAATGAGTGAATGGAAAAACTAGTTAAAGATTCATTGTCAATACAATTTATCTAAGACCAAATGGTCTCGATTAGTACCACAAAAAGGATGAAATAAAATAAATCAAGTCAATAAATGTCATATCCTGCAAAATAAAGACTCAATAAAATTGGACTCATATAAAAAAAAAGACCAATTAATTTATTACATGAAACAAGATTATTATAAGGTGCATTCATTGAAGAGTCAAAAATAAAAATCGAAAAAACACTAAAGATATGATCTTTTATTACATGAATATATGAATTATAGGAATAGGGAAGACTCATATATTTATGGACCAACATTAAAAGTAAACGAGAACCAAGAAATTCCATATAATTTCAATACTATATATTATTGATATGGATCAAAATATGGATAGAAAATATAGTTATTAGTGATTACCTGGAGGAAGTATATATTATTGATATGGATCAAAATATGGATAGAAAATTTTTGGATTGTAGAATTCTTCTTGATTGGATGGGAACTAATCAAAATCAAGAAAGGTTATATCATAACATATCAAATCCAAAATATTGGTTCTTCCAAGAATGTGGACTACTTGTTAATGCATATAAGATTAAACTCCTTAATGCATATAGGATGAAATCATGAATCATACCAATTCAATTACTTTTTTTGGATTTTCATAGAAATGAAAATATTAGTCAAAGTAAAGACATTAATGTAGATCAAAAAAACAATAAGAATCTTCCTATATCATCTAATCAAAAAGAATATCTTGAATTCAAAAATTCCAACCAAGAAAAAAAAGAACAACAAGGCCAAGGAAATCTTAGATCAGACCTATGAAAATAAAACATAAAAAAAGATGCTGAAGAGAATTACACAAAATCAGAAATTAAAATTTAAAAACATAGAAAGAAAAAATAATAAAAAAAGGAGGAAGGAGAACTAGATTTTTTTTGAAAAAATATTTCTTTTTTCAATTAAAATGGAATGACTCTTTGGATCAAAGAATACTGAATAATGTCAAGGTATATTGTCTCCTACTTCGACTGATAAATATAAAGAAAATTGCTATATCCTCGATTCATAGAGGGGAGATGCATCTGGATGTAATGTTGCTTAAAAAGCATATAACTATGAAAGAACTGATAAAAAAAGGAATATTCATTGTTGAACCAATTTGACTATCTTTAAAAAGGGGTGTAAAATTCCAATTTATTATATATCAAACTATAGGTATTTCATTGATCGATAAAAACCAAACTAATGGAAAATACATAAAAAAAAGATATGTTGTTGATAAGCAAAGTTTAGATAGATCCATTCGATGATATAACAATATGCTTGTGAGTGGAGACAAAAATAACTATGATTTTCTTGTTCCAAAAAATATTCTATCTCCGAGACGTCGTAGAGAATTGAGAATTCTAATTTGTTTTAATTCTTGGAATTTTAATGTTGTGGATAGAAATCCAATATTTTACAATAAAAATAACATAAAAAAAGTACAGACAATTTTGGAATGAGCATCTTAATAGAGATACAAATAAATTCACTAAATTTAAATTGTTTGTTTCGGCCCAATTACCAATTAGAGGATTTAACTTGTATGAATCATTATTGGTTTGATACCAATAATGGTAGTCGATTTAGTATGGCAAGGATACATACGTATCCATGATTCAGAATTATCTAATGGTATATTTCCTACCAAGTCATATAAGAAATACACGACATATCTAGTAGGTAGATAAAAGCAAAAATATATGTTGTGTTAGATTCTAGTATATGATACTGATTTAGTAGCATATCTGTATCCATTCAACTAGATCTAGGAAGAAATGTGTGGAATCTTTTTAGATACAAAGAACTCATTCTCTTTTGCAAATGAACAAATTTCCTTTTCTATCAATATCAAAATTGAATTTGGATTTACATAAGTAAAAAGGTAGTATATGAATAAATCCAAATTTTTGTCTCTACCAGATTAAATGACTGGCATAAGAATTTTTTTCTTATTTTTCCTGATCGATAAAATCCATGAAAAATAAAGAAAAAAATTTAAAAAAATTTATGATAAAAAATTCATCCATCTCATTCATTCCACAAGAAGAAAATGAGGAAAATAGGGGATCTATTGAATTTCAAGTATTCAGTTTCACCAATAAGATAGGGAGACTTACTTCACATTTAGAATTGCACAAAAAAGATTTTTTTTTTTATGTAAAGAGGTCTACGAAAAATTCTGGGAAAACATCAATGACTGTTGACTTATTTGTCAAAGAAAAATAGTGTATGTTATAAGAGATTAATTGGGTAGTTAGATATTCGGGAGCCTCAAACTCGTTAATTTCAAGATTCATTTGCATTTTTATATTAGTTATTTGTTTTAATGAACCTTGATAAATTCAAGAAATAATGAATCGAGGAAGAAAAGATATGATGGTACCAGATACAAGAAAGGGTCTCATGATAGTTAATATGGGTCCTCACCATCCATCAATGCATGGTGTTCTTCAACTAATCCTTATGCTTGATGGTGAAGATGTTATTGAATGTGAACCCATATTGGGCTATTTACATAGAGGAATGGAAAAAATAGCGGAAAACCAAACAATTATACAATATCTACCTTATGTAACACGTTGGGATTATTTAGCTACCATGTTCACAGAGGCAATAATGGTAAATGCACCAGAACAATTGGGAAATGTTCAAGTACCCAAAAGGGCCAGCCATATAAGAGTAATTATGCTAGAACTAAGTCGTATAGCTTCTCATTTACTATGGCATGGACCTTTTATGGCGGATATCGGTTCACATACTCCCTTTTTCTATATTTTTAGAGAGAGGGAATTGTTATATGATTTATTCAAAGCTGCTATAGGTATGCGAATGATGCATAATTATTTCCATATTGGAGGAGTAACTATTGATCTACCCCATGGCTAGATAGATAAATGTTTGGATTTTTGTGATTATTTTCTAAGAGGAGTTGCTAAATATAAAAATCTTATTACGCAAAATCCCATTTTTTAAACGAGTTGAAGGGGTGGGCATTATTGGTGGAGAGGAAGCAATAAATTGGGGCTTATCAGGACCAATGGTAAGAGCTTCTAGAATCCCATGGGATCTTCATAAAGTTGATCATTATGAGTGTTACAATGAATTCAATTGGGAAGTCCAATGGCAAAAAGAGGGAGATTCATTAGCTCGTTATTTAGTATGAATAGGTGAAATGACAAAATCAATAAAAATTATTTAACAAGCTGTAGAAGGGATTCCTGGGGGGCCCTATGAAAATTTGGAAGTCCGACACTTTGATAGAACAAGAAATTCTGAATGGAATCATTTTGCATATAGATTCATTAGTAAAAAAACATGCACCCAATTTGGAATTGTCGAAACAAGAACTTTATATGAGAGTAGAAGCCCCAAAAGGAGATTAGGAATTTATCTGATAGGAGATAATAGTGTTTTTCCCTGGAGATGGAAAATTCATCCACCCGGTTTCATCTATTTGCAAATTCTTTGCCAACTAGTTAAAAGAATGAAATTGGCTGATATCATGATGATACTAGGTAGTATAGATATCATTATGGGAGAAGTTGATCGTTGAAATGATAATTGATACGACAGAAGTCCAATCTATCAATTATTTTTCTTTGAAATCCTTAAAAGAAGTCTATGGATTCATATGGCTATTTCTCCCTATTTTGACCCTTATATTAGGAATCATAATAGAGATACTGGTAATTATGTGGTTAGAAAGAGAAATCTCCACAGCCATACAACAACATATTGGGCCAATATATGCCGGTCCATTGGGAATTCTTCAAGCTCTAGCGGATGGGACCAAACTACTTTTTAAAGAGGACCTCTTACCATCTCGAGGGAATATTCATTTGTTTAGTATTGGGCCATCTATAGCAGTCGTATCAATTTTACTAAATTATTTAGTAATTCCTTTTGGGTATCATCTTGTTTTAGCTGAGATTCTATTAGTTATGAAATATCATTAACTCTTATCAATATCTCTATGTGCGATTCGTTGAACATGAGCTTTTCCTTCTCTACTAGAAATAAGGAAAAAAAATGAAAGAAAAAGACCTTAAATATATTGAATAGATATTCTCTTTTTATTTATCATTTGAGACGATGAGTTAAAGCTGATAGTTATATGAGTGAAACAAAACAGCCTAAAAATTTGCAGTAAGAAGACAAAATCTCATTCCCAATGTACAAGAATAAAGTGGAAGTAAACATAAAAATTTTACACCATTTACCCCAAGATTGAGATTCTTTGATTAGATTAGTCGTATCATATCTTGAAGCGGGTGCAAAAGATCAATCGTATGAAGTTTCTACTATTGTCTTGTATTTATTACTATACCGAGGATCAATAAAAAATTAGTGGATGATTAGGAACACTAAAGTACACAAAATGAATCATAACAAGGATTTATGTTGGTAGATTATCAAATAGTACTCCCGCATGATTCTGATCTAGAGTATGCTCTTACTCATTGATTAATGAAATAACTAGCAAGAACGAATTAATCTTTTAATTCTTTTTTCAGAGTAGCTTATTTTTATTTTGGTTTCTTAGAAAGAAGATAGGAACAAAAGAAATGGAACACATACAATAATACAATAAAAAAATATAATAAATAGAATCAGAAAAAAATGAATAATAAAAGAAAGATCCTTATTTCTTTTTTTTGCTCCATCCATACATATACATATGGAATTCTTATCATGATTTATGAACTAGTATCCAATTCCTTAATTGATATAACAAGTATTTTATTAAAAGATTAAGTTATTACTGAATAAGAAAAAATTGGAATTCTAGGGGATGAGATCAATTCGGAAGTGCTTTTTTGTTATCCTAGCAAATGGAATTTTTTTGGTCTAATTTAGGACTATGTTATGTATCTTTATCCTTCTATTTCCCTACAAAGATGCTAATAATACCAGTCCTTACATTTAGTTGTAATCATAGAGGAGTCGTATGAAGCTGAGGTCTCACGTACGGTTTTGGAATAGCAATATGAACAGTGATGTTATTATCGACTATGATTATATAACAGTTTAAGTACAGTTGATATAGTTGAGGCACAGTCAAAATATGGTTTTGGGGGGTGGAATTTGTGGCATCAACCCATAGGGTTTATAGTTTTCCTAATTTCTTCTCTAGCAGAATGTGAGAGATTACATTTTGATTTACGAGAAGCAGAAGAAGAATAAGTAGTAGGTTATCAAACCGATATTCAGGTATCAAATACGATTTATTTTATGTTGCTTCTTACCTAAACCTATTAGTTTCTTCACTATTTGTAACAATCCTTTACTTAGGAGGGTGGAGTTTATTTATTCGGTACATATTCCATCCTGAACTTTTCGTAAAAAAGAAAATGGTTGCAGTCTTTGGAATTCCAATTGCTATCTTTATTACATTAGTTAAAGCTTATTTGTTTCTGTTCATTTCTATCACAACAAGATGGACTTTACCTAGGATGAGAATGGACCAACTATTAAATCTTGGATGGAAATTTCTTTTACCTATCTCTCTTTGTAATCTCTTATTGACAACTTCTTTACAACTTGTTTCACTATAAGTAAAAAATAATGATATTCTACTAACCTCTCTCAAACAAGAAAAAGAAACATCAATTTATTCATGGATATACAATATGTTCCTTATGGTGATTGGGTTCATAGATTACGGTCAACAAACAGTACGAGCTGCATGGTACATTGGTCAAAATTTTATAATTACCTTATCCCACACAAATCGTTTACATTTAACTATTCAATATCCTTATGAAAAATTGATCACATTAGAGCGTTTCCGCGGTCAAATTCACTTTAAATTTGATAAATGTATTTCTTGTGAAGTATGTGTTCGTGTATGTCCCATAGATCTACATGTTGTTGATTGGAGATTAGAAAAAATAGTAAAAAAAATTGCTTAATTATAGTATTGATTTTGGGTTCTGTATATTTTGTGGTAACTGTGTTGAGTATTGTTCAACAAACTATTTATCAATGACTGAAGAATATGAACTTTCTACTTATGATTGTCATGAGTTGAATTATAATCAAATTGCCTTGGGACGGTTACCAATGTCAGTAATTAGAGATTACACAATTCAAACAGTTCTGAATTCGACTCAAATCGAAATAGACAAGCGTAAACCACTTGATTTGAGAACAATTACTAATTACTAAAATTTTGTTTTAATATAAAAAATCCAAGCTTCTTTTGTTTTGTTTGGTTTTAAACTACCAAAACTAATTATAACCACTTGGTGTTGAGAATTATTCTTTAATTTAAACTCAAAATAGATTTTGGTGATGATTTTGAATATTTGAACTACTTTTTTCTTTTTGCCTAAAAAAAGGATAGGATTGGTCCAATAAGTTTATCTACATTAATCCATAATACATGAAGATAAAATTTAAATTAGGAACATATCAATATAAGATACAAGAAAAAAATAGAGTAACCTTTTTCCTGGACCATTCAGTAAGGTCTTCAAAGATCTTTATTTTTTATTTTATACATTATACATAATGGATTTATTTGGACCAATACATGGTATTCTTGTAAAATTTCTGGGATCAGTTCTTATATTAGGGGGTTTGGGAGTGGTATTACTTAGCAATACTATTTTTTCTGCTTTTCCATTGGGATGTGTTCTTTTTTGTATATCCTTATTCTATATTCCATCAAACTCCTATTTTGTACCTGCTGTGTAGCTCCTTATTTATGTGGCAGCCATAAACGTCTTAATCATATTTGCTATAATGTTTATGAAGAGTTTAAAATATTCCAATGATTCCCATCTTTGGACCGTTGGAGATGGAGTTACTTCAGTGATTTATGCAAGTATTTTTTTCACTAATTACTACTATCCCAGACACATCATGGTGTGGAATTATTTGGACTACAAGATCAAACCAGATTATAGAACATGACCTAATAAGTAATGTTCAACAAATTTGGATTCGTTTATCAACCAATTTTTATCTTCCGTTTGAACTTATTTCAATAATTTTTCTAATTTCTTTAATAGGTGCAATTACTATGGCTCGTTAGTAAAAATACTTAGAATTAAAAGTAAAAGAAAAGTTCTAAATCAAACAAAAAATAGAAAGATTTTTGGTTAAATCTATTGCCAATAACTTCTTTTGTTTTGTAATTATTCTATTCTAGTCAAGGAAATCTAGTTGAACTTTTGTTCACATCAAAATTTGCTGAGGAATTAGTCAATGATGTTCAAACATGTATTTTTTGTGAGTGTATATTTATTTTTAATTGGTATTTATGGATTGACCACAAGTCGAAACATGGTTAGAGCACTTATGTGTCTTGAACTTAGACTAAATTTAGTTAATATTAATCTTGTAACATTTTTTTATTTATTTGATAATCGCCAATTAAAGGGAGACATTTTCTCAATCTTTGTTATAGCTATTGCAGCTGCTGAAGCAGCTATTGGGCTAGCTATTCTTTCGGCAATCCATTGTAACAAAAAATCAACTCATATTAATCAATCGAATCTGTTGAATAATTAATTACAATAAAAATAAATATAAAATAATCATATACATATAATTAAAGAAATATATAGTATAATTATAGTAGAATTTATATAGTATAATTATAGTGTAATTAATTAGAATTAATTATACTATAATAAATTCTATTAATTTCTAATCTAAATCCATTAGAATTCATTTTTCTATTGATTTTTGACCAATTTGAATTGAAATTTGCATGCACTATGACTGCATTTGCGGAAACAGAAGTCAAAGTTTATTGGCCCTTTCTTATGAACAGAGTTAGAAATATTAATCTATCTTTAGTTTAGTTTTTAGTTTAGATATGGATTCAAAAATTTGATAAACCACCATTTCATTTGGTATCTATAATCTATAATATAAATATATGGTTCAGTTACAATGAACCAGATCGAAAATTCTTATGTTCAAAACTTGAATTTACAAATCCAATGTCGCATTCAGTAAAAATTTATGATACATGTATAGGGTGTACTCAATGTGTACGAGACTGCCCCATAGATGTATTGAAAATGATACCTTGGGATGGATGTAAAGCTAAGCAAATTGCTTCCGCGCCAAGAACCGAGGACTATGTGGGTTGTAAGAGATGTGAATCCGCTTACCCAACCAATTTTTTGAGTGTCTGTGTTTATTTATGGCCTGAAACAACTCACAGCATGGGTCTATCTTATTAATACACTACAAAAACTCCACTTGAATCATTTGATTCCTTTTTACCGACAAAAACCCATACTCGATAAAATATATTATTCCGAGAATGGATTTTTCTCGTCAAAGTGTATCTTGTCTTTATCACGAGTTCTTTTCCTTGGTTAATAATAATTGTTGTTTTGACATTATTTGCGAGTTCTTCAATTTATTTTCTCCCCTATAAAGGGAATAAGGTGTTTCGCTGGTACACCATATGTATTAGCTTAGTGGAACTCCTCCTAACAACCTATGTATTCTTTTATTATTTCCAATTGGACGATCCATTAATCCAATTGAGGGAGGATTATAAATATATAAATATTTTGGATTTTCACTAGAGATTGTGGATCGATGAACTTTCCATAGGACCTATTTTACTAACAGGATTTATCACTACATTGGCTACTTTAGCGGCTTGGCCAGTTACTCAAAATTCATGATTATTCTATTTACTGATGTTAGTGATGTACAGTGATCAAATAGCACTATTTTCTTCTCGAGACCTTTTACTTTTTTTCACCATATGGGAATTAGAATTAATTCCTGTTTACTTACTTTTATCTATGTGGGGGGTAAAAAACGTTTGTATTTGGCCACAAAGTTTATTTTGTACATGGCAAGGGGTTCTATTTTTCTCTTAATAGGAGTTCTAGGTATGGGTTTATATGGTTCTAATGAACCAACATTAGATTTTGAAAGATTGGCTAATCATTCATACCTTGTGGCCTTGGAAATAATATCTTATTTTGGTTTCCTTATTGCTTATGCTGTCAAATCACCGATTATACCCCTGCATACATGGTTACCGGATATCCATGGAGAAGCACATTATAGTACATGTATGCTTCTAGCTAGGATCTTATTAAAAATGGGAGTATATGGATTGATTCAAATTAATATGGAATTATTATCCCATTCTCATTCTATATTTTCTCCATGGTTGGTGATAGTCGGAACAATACAAATAATCTATGCAACCTCAACATCTCTTGGTCAATGCAATCTGAAAAATAGAATAGCCTACTCTTCCATATCTCACATGGGTTTCCTAATTATAGGAATTGGTTCTATAACCGACACGGGTCTCAATGGGGCTACTTTGCAAATACTCTCTCATGGATTTATTGGCGCTGCACTTTTTTTCTTGTCAGGAATGAGTTGTGATAGAATACGTCTTGTTTATCTAGATGAAATGGGTGGGATATCTCTTCCAATGCCAAAAATATTTACTATGTTTAGTAGTTTTTTGATGGCTTCTCTTGCATTGTCGGGAATGAGTGGCTTTGTTGCAGAATTAGTACTATTTTGGGGAATAATTACCAGCCAAAAATATCTTTTAATGCCAAAAATCCTAATTACTTTTGTAATGGCAATTGGAATGATGTTAACTCCTATTTATTTATGGTCTATGTCACATCAAATGTTCTATGAATACAAGTTATTCAATGTACCCAATTTTGCGGATTCTAGACCACAAGAATTATTTGTTTCTATTTGTATCTTTCTACCTGTAATAGGGATTGGTATTTATCTGGATTGTGTTTTCTCATTATCAATTGATAAGATAGAAGCTATCTTATCTAATTATTTTCATAGATAATTTTTTATTAATGAGACAGCTCTTTGATTTAAATTTTAAATTTTGTATCTCCTGTACAATGGAAAAAAAGATAAAGTGAATTAGAATTGTAATAGGATACATCTCGAGTTTTGGAGAACCACTCAAGGGTTCTCCAAAACTCGCACAAACTTTCATTACATATGAGACAATATCCTCATGTATTCTTTTGTAATTATTGTTTATGTAATTTATTCAATTACATGTTAATGTGAATGAACCATAACTATGTATACCTATTCCTAATAGATTGATCCCAAAATGGCATATCCAAATTATAAGAAATCCTATAGAAGCCACAAATGCAGAATTCGTACCTTGCCAATTTTTATTTATTCTAGTATGTGAATAAATTGTGAATATAGTCCAAGTAATAAATGACCAAGTTTCTTTGGGGTCCCAATTCTAATAAGATCCCCATACCTTATTAGCCCACACTGCTCTAGAAAGTATGCCCATGGTTAAAAAGATGAACCCTAAACTAATGATGCGATAGGCCCAATAATCCAGACATTGAGTCAATTGATATTTGTAATAATGTTGACATGAAAGAAAAGAAGTGTTTTTCAATTGAAAACACTTCTTTTTCTATTCAAATATTCAGTCTTACTAAAGAAAAATGATTTAAGTAAGATTAAGAAAATTTTCCTTTTATGAAAAATATCGATATTTTTTCGAAATGTAATGACTAAAAGAGCAACTAATAATAATGATACACATAAAAGAGTTGCATAGCTCAATAACATCATACTTATGTGCATCATTAACCATTGGGATTTTAGGACAGGCACTAATATTGCCGATTGATGCATTTCAGTTGAAAGATCCGATGTGGTGAATCCTTGAATAAAAATGGCACTTGATACAGTTATTATGCTTAAATCATTTTTGTGATTCCTAAGATATGGAATCATATGAATAATGGAGAAACTTCACGAAAGGATGACTAATGACTCATATAAATTACTTAACAGGAAATGTCTCGAATAAATCTACCGAGTAATTAATAAGCCTGTTATAGAAATAAAAGTAGCTATTATCCCCTTTTCCAAGGATTCACATAATCCTGGAATTTTGTATATTAATAAGGTCATCAAATGAATCGTAATCACAATCAAAATGATTGAAAAAGAGATATGACTCGATTTCACCATGACAGCTTACTTGAAATAATAATAGTAAATTCATGTCGAATTGTCGACATTCGGCAAGTCAATCTAGTTTAGGCACAAGAATTTTGTTTTCATATGAGATATATAACTAAGAATAAGAATGTAATTCTCCTTTTTCTATCTTTTTTTAAATGATTTATTCTTGGTTTCTTTCATCGATCCAGAAAAATGGATTTTAGCAATGAACAAAATCAAATAAAACTAGTTTAGTATTTCTTTGGGGTCCCAATTCCAATAAGATCCCCATACCTCATTAGCCCACACTACTCCAGAAAGTATGCCCATTGTTAAAAAGATGAACCCTAAACTAATGATGCGATAGGCCCAATAATCCAGACATTGAGTCAATTGATATTTATAATAATTTCAAAATGAAAGAAAAGAAGTGTTTTTCAATTGAAAAACACTTCTTTTTTTATTCAAATATTCGGTCTTACTAAAGAAAAATGACTTAATTAAGATTAAAAAATTTTTCCTTTTATGAAAAATATCGATGTTTTTTCAAAATGTAATAACTAAAAGAGAGACTGATAATAATGATCCACATAAAAGAGTTGCATAGCTCAATAACATCATACTTATGTGCATCATTAACCATTGGGATTTTAGGACAGACACTAATATTGCAGATTGATGCATTTCAGTTGAAAGATCCGATGTGGCAAATCATTGAATAAAAATGGCACTTGGTGCAGTTATTGTGGTTAAATCATTTTTGTGATTCCTAAGATATGGAATCATATGAATAATGGAGAAACTTCACGAAAGGATGACTAATGACTCGTATAAATTACTTAACGGGAAATTTCTGGAATAAATCCACCGAGTAATTAATAATCCTGTTATAGAAAATAAGTAGCTATTATCCCCTTTTCCAATGAATCACGTAATCCTAGAATTTTGTGGATTAATAAGGTCATCAAATGAATTGTAATCATAATCAAAATAATTGAAAAAGAGATATGAGTTAATATATGTTCTAAAGCTACAAATATCATAAAAAGGGCTGCCACTCAAACTCGGACCGAGATGCTCTAGCACTGCTTCCTAAGAGCAGCGTGTCTACCGATTTCATCATGGCTGCTTACTTGCAATAATAATAGTAAATTCATGTCGAATCATCGACATTCGGCAATTCAATCTAGTTTAGGAAACAAGAATTTTGTTTTCATATGAGATATAGAACTAAGAATAAGAATAAAATTCTCCTTTTTCTATCTGTTTTGATGATTTATTCTTGGTTTCTTTCATCGATCCAAAAAAATGGATTTTAGCAACAAACAAAATCAAATAAAACTAGTTTAGTATTTCATATGTATCACAATTTCATCACTAGATCCAATATTTTTCTAACAATTTCACTACCTTAATTTAATTAAGTATTAATATTCCTTGCTGTGTAAATAATTTACAATTTATGGTAAGATATTTACCTAATCAATTAGGTTTTGGGGCTAAGTATATAACAAAAGAATTTCAATCTCTATCACAATTGTACTTTTCAGAATAGAAGAATCAAATAAATTGTGAAAAGTACAATTGATAGGGAAAAACAACATCTCATCATGAGTTAAATCTATATTTTGTAATGAAAAAGAAAAAATGGAAAATGAAAATAAAACTCACTAGACAATAGACAAAAGAATTAGTATTCTACATACCATAACAGTTAGTTCTAACTTATATTGAGGAGTTCAATACAGTAATTAATATGAATCATTCATCTTAAAAAAATGACATTTTTTTCACGCCGTATCGATTCAGATTAGTCCAATTTTTTTATCTTCTTTGTTGTACTAAAAAAAATTTGGAATGTCTGGTAGAAACCGATTTAGCTAAAGAAAAAGCTTTTCATACAGCTAAATATGCCGTTTTCCTCCAAATAGTTCTATGAATACAATTTTTTTGATATAGAAGTTTATTTTTGGGGGACCTCCATTTAAGTTACTAATTTTTATTGTTCAATGTGGAAGACATGTATTGTTTAAAAAAGATTGTTCTTTCTTTTTAACTTATTGCATTGCACGAACACAAATAAGAGTTTTTTTTATTTAACATTTTTTCCATTTTCTTTTCTTAGAAAATTTGTTTTGTTTGTAATATACAAAAAATCTATATATATAATAAAATAAAAAGAGAAAAATCCTATATAAAATATATAGAAATTGATATATAAATAAAATATATAATACATGCCCATTGCGTAACAGATGAAATTAACATATTAACACTGGTTAATACTAAATAAAAAAAGATCTAATTATTCTAGTTAAATTATTTGAAATCTAACTCATTGAATAATTGATTAATTAGTTTGTCAAATTAATTAATTAGATTCCAATCAAATAAGAAAAACTTCTGTTTATTGGAAATCCCCAATCCTATGATACTTCGTATAGAATTGAAATAAAAAACAACTAAGGTTATTTTATCAGGTTTTGTAGTTCTAATTTAAATTAAAATTATAGCCACCTTTCCCCAAACTTGATCAATTATCAATTATTTAATTATTTTGCACCAAAACAATATTTGATTAATTAGCAATATGATCTATATTCAAATCAATTAAAAAAGAAATTTTGTTCATTGTTACTTTTAAAAAAGATAGAATTGGTGGACCAGAAACAACTAAACTAAATTCATTAAATTAGAGAAAAAAATTGGAATTTATTTTTTTTATGGAACATATATATCAATATGCATGGATAATACCCTTTCTTCTGCTTCCAATTACTTTGTCAATAGGATTTGGACTTCTGCTTATTCCGACAACAACAAAGAATAGTCGTCGTATGTGGACTTTTGTTAGTGTTTTACTACTAAGTATAGTTATGGGGTTTTCAGTCAATCTGGCTATTCAGCAAATGAATGGAAGTTTTATCTATCAATACCTATGTTCTTGGATTATCAATAATGATTTTTCATTAGAGTTCGGACACCTGATCGATCCACTTACTTCTATTATGTCAATACTAATTATTACTATTGGAATCATGGTTCTTATGTATAGTGACAATTATATGTCTCATGATCAGGGATATTTAAGATTTTTTGCTTATATAAGTTTTTCTAATACTTCCATGTTGGGATTAGTTACTAGTTCCAATTTGATACAAATTCATTTTTTTTGGGAACTTGTAGGAATTTGTTTATATTTCTTAATAGGTTTTTGGTTCACATGACCTATTGCTGCAAGTGTTTATCAAAAAGCTTTTGTAATTAATCGTGTCGGGGATTTTGGTTTATCATTAGGAATCTTAGATTTTTATTGGATAACTGGTAGTTTAGAATTTTTAGATTTATTCCAAATAGTTAATAACTTGATCTATAATAGTGAGGTCAATCTTTTATTTACTAGTTTGTGTGCCTTTTTATTATTGATTGGTGCAGTTGCGAAATCTGCACAATTTCCTCTTCACGTACGGTTACCCGATGCTATGGAGGGACCTACTCCCATTTCAGCTCTTATTCATGCTGCTACTATGGTAGCAGCAGGAATTTTCCTTATAGCCCACCTTTTTCCTCTTTTCATAGTTATACCTTCCATAATGAATCTTATTTCTTGAATAGGTATGATAACACTACTATTAGGAGCTACTTTGGCTCTTGCTCTAGGAGGAATTAAAAGAAGTTTAGCCTATTCCACAATGTCTCAATTGGGTTATATTATGTTAGCTCCAGGTATAGGTTCTTATTGAACTGCTTTATTCCATTTAATCACTCATGCTTATTCTAAAGCTTTATTATTTTTGGGATTTAGATATGTTATTCATTCAATGGAACTTGTTGTTGGATATTCGCCAGATAAAAGTCAGAATATGGTTCTTATGGGTGGTTTAACAAAATATGTTCCAGTTACAAGAACTACGTTTTTATTAAGTACACTTTCTCTTTGTGGTATTCCACCTCTTGCTTGTTTTTGGTCTAAAGATGAAATTCATTCTGATAGTTGGTTGTATTCACCAATTTTCACAATAATAGCCTATTTGACAGCAGGATTAACTGCATTTTATATGTTTCATGTATATTTACTTACTTTTGATGGATATTTGTGTGTTCATGTTCAAAATTATAGTAGTACTAAAAGTCATTCAATATCTATATGTATATGGGGAAAAGAGGTACCCAAAATAGACAATCCAAATTTACTTTTCTCAACTACAACTAATACTAATTAGGTATTCTTTTTTTCAAAGGGTATATATAAAATATATGATAATGTAATAAATTGGATGCAATACTTTTGTATTTATTTGTGAACTAAATACACTTACACGTATCCTCATGAATCGGACAATACTATGCTATTTCCTCTGTTTGTATTGGTACTACTTATTTTGTTTATTTGATTAATAGGAGTTCGTTTTGATATAGGAGTAATATATTTTGATATATTATCAAAATGGTTAACTATATCAACATCAACAAACCCTTTCCACTCAGATTCAAATCATTTTCCGAATTGGTATAAATTTTTCATAAATGTAATTTTTTTCAGCAACTATAGCTCTTTTCGGACTATTCATAGCATTTATTTTCTATGGGCCTATTTATTCATCATTCCAAAATTTGGACTTAATCAATTCATCTGTAAAAATAGGCCTCAAGAGAATTCTTTTGGATCAAATAAAAAATGTGATGTACAATTGGTCATATAATCATGGTTACATAGATGTTATTTATACTAAGATCTTTACAACGGGGATAAGAGGAGTGGCAAAATTAACTCAATTTTTTGATAGACGTATAATTGAGGGAATTACAAATGGAATTGGTCTTTTTAGTTTCTTTATAGGGGAAGGAATCAAATATATAGGGGGTGGAGGAATATCATCTTGTTTATTCTTGTATATATCTTATCTTGTATTTCTTGTATTTTTTGTATTTGTATTTAGCTCCAAGTTTCTATGGAAAATTTTTCTTTTGTAGAAAAT